>JZLH01S0356363.1:31102-43137 GCA_001188425.1 Eucidaris tribuloides
AAAAAAGCATGACATTTCACCATGAAATTTATACAGCAGAAGCCTTGAACAGTGTACTTGATTCTATAATAGTTTTATCCCAAACTAAGGACTACCCGTACTTTCAATTCTACTATTTGCCTTTAAAGGCAGCATTTGATGAAATTTGACCACTCTTAAAATGTACTAGCCATATCACTTCATAAGTGTTTCTCTATTCAATGGGATCAAACTATCCACTATCTAAACACCAAACATAATGGCATTTGTTTCATATTCACAATTCTGATAACTTGTCAAAGCATATCTGTAAACAATGATCATTAGACTGTACAATTGCCATGAAATATTACCTACAGTGCATTTCTCTCCTAACATACTCCATGTAAATGTGGATAAAAACGACACACTAGCAATTTGATACTGCCAAAAGTAAATATGAAAATGTGAGAGTTCTTATTCTCTCGGGACATACCAGTGACAGTAATTGAAAAGAGACATTGTTCAGAATTGCCAGAATCGTCACTGAAAGTGTAGATAACAACAAATGTCCCAACAGGGAATGAATCGCCAGGATTAGAAGTCGATGCTGAGTTAACAGATCCTGAATTGTCAACAGCGGTGGGTTCTGTCCATGTCACGCTAACTGGATCACCTTCCAGAGTGGTGAAGGCAGTAATATCCGAGGGACAGTTTGAGATTACAGGTGCAACGTCATCCACTGTGGCTGTTTGTTAGGTGAGATTAGTGAAAGTAGTGAAAGTAAGTATATAAGGTGCATTATATTCACACACAGTTACTATTCAAGCTGAATTATATTCACACATAGGTAGTAGCGAAGTTGAAATTGGTTAATAAATGTTAATATTTTTGGTGCATTATAAGAAAATAAGGAGCTTTAGATTTGTATTTACGATGCGGACTCTTCTGACATGGCTTGACTGCACATGCACAAGATACCTCGACTCAGTGGATCCTACATCATCTTTCATTTCACAACCGTTCTCAGCCGATTTTACATTTTCGCCAAATGGGCGATGCGGCAAAGTTTGATAAAGTGAAATTCTGTACTGCGATTGCATAGTTGTATCAGTTGCGTCACAACAAGAAATCTAAAGCAAGACAGTTCACAACGCGGGGAAAGAAAAAAAAGGCTGTGTGAGAGGAGAGAAGATTCTGTGTCATGTGCTCAGTTGCAAAATCTAAAGCTCCCTAATATTATATTGCTGAATAATGATTGATCATAGAAATTAGAAAAAAGTAGTGCACAGATTTTAAAGGCAGCACTTGATGAAAATTAGCCACTCTTAAATATACAAGCCATATCATTTTGTAAGTGTTGCTCTATTTAAATGGACCCAATAAACAAAAAAAACCAAAAAAATCTTGTATGCATTCACAATGAAGTTCTGATAGCTTGCCTAAGATATTAATGAGTCTTAGATCAGTCAACTGTAAAATTAACATGAAGCATTATTACTATAGTCGCCTAACATACTGCATGTACCAATTATGTGTTAAAGGACAATAACTTGGGAATTTTTCACTGCTAATATTTAAAATGAAAGTGTATGAATACATTTTTTTCTATGGGAACATACCAGTGACAGTAACTGAAAAGAAACACTGATCAGAATTCCCAGAATCATCACTGAAAGTGTAGACAACAACAGTTGTCCCAACAGGGAATGAATCGCCAGGATTAGCAGTCGATGCTGAGTTAACGGATCCTGAATTGTCAACAGCGGTGGGTTCTGTCCATGTCACGCTAACTGAATCACCCCCCAGAGCGGTGAAGGTGGTGATATCCGAAGGACAGTTTGAGATTACAGGTGCAATGTTATCCACTGTGGCTGTTTGTTGAGATTAGTGAAAGTAGTGAAAGCAAAGATATCAGGTGCATCTTATTCACAAGTAGTTAGCATCCAAGTTGAAAGCAGTTAATACAGATTGAAATATTTTAGGTGCATTATAAAGGTAAATCAATATTGCAGAGGATTGATTGATCATAGAAATTAGAACAAAGTAGCACAAAGATTTTAGAGGCAGCAGTTACTTTGTCAGTGTTGCTCTATTCAAGGGGAATTAACTGACTAAAAAACAAGCTTCTATGGCATTATTTTCATGTTCACAATTAAGGTGTTATTTAACAGTGTTTCAAGTACAACAAATCTAAGCTACATGACCCCCTATGCTATTTGTGTATCAGTCAAGGTTTAAAAATGAAGCCTGCATACATTACGAATGTCTGACATTTGCTGCAGCGACAATTGATCCAACGATTATTTAAAGCACTAACCCTGATCTCTACCCTAGCCCTAACCCTAACCCTATTCTGAACTGGAAACCCAATGACAACCCCAACCGTAACTCTTTGTCTTCTAAGATATTTGCACTCAAGCAACTGTCGCAGAGCAAATGTCAGATCACCGAAATTACACTTCAAAGCAATCATTAATTGCTTTAAAAGAGCAAAAAAGACTATTCCAGTCTTCCCCAATAGACTGCTGTCTTATCAAATTCGTTCACAAGACATTACAGACAGTGTCAATGATTTGCACAGCTAGCCTAAACTTAGACCAAATACGCTAAAATCATTTATAATGTAAAGATTCACATAATATTCACCTCTCATAAAATCCTGGAGACTGAAAAACCAGGTTTTGTGAAAATGTGTGCTGATAATATTCAGACAGAAGCATCATAACCTATAGTGCATTTCTTACTTAACAATTATGTGCCTAAGGTATATACTGAAAATCTGATACTACCAATAATTAAAATATACGAGTATTTCTTTCTTGGGACATACCACTGACAGTAATTGAAAAGAAACACTGATCAGAATTCCCAGAATCATCACTGAAAGTGTAGACAACAACAGTTGTCCCAACAGGGAATGAATCGCCAGGATTAGCAGTCGATGCTGAGTTAACGGATCCTGAATTGTCAACAGCGGTGGGTTCTGTCCACGTCACGCTAACTGGATCACCTTCCAGAGTGGTGAAGGCAGTAATATCCGAGGGACAGTTTGAGATTACAGGTGCAACGTTATCCACTGTGGCTGTTTGTTAGGTGAAATTAGTGAAAGTAGTGAAAGTAAGTATATAAGGTGTATTATATTTACACACAGTTAGTATCAAAGCTCAAATTAGTCATATTTTCAGTGCATTAAAAGAAAAATCAGTATTGCAGAGGAATGCTTGATCATAGATAAATAAGCACAAAGCAGCGCACAGATTTTAAAGGCAGCACTTTTGACCACTCTCAAAAAAGAAATTTGACCACTCTCAAAAAATACCAGCCATATACCACTTTGTAAGTGATGACCTATTCAATGGGAACCGACTATCTAAAAAAACATGCTTGTATGGCATTACTTTCATTTTCACAGTTAAGTTCTAATAGCTCTTAGAACCATATCTATACACATCAATGAGTCTTAGATTAGTTGACCGTAAAATTTACAAGAAGCATGATCACTTCTAGTACATTCCTCACTTAAAATACTACATGTAGGCCTTACTATTCATTTTAAGGACGATCTGTGACCTGTCACCACCAAAGTTGGTCAAATAAGATATTGTGTTTTTCACACAGTCTAAAAGTAGAGACTCTAAGCTTTAAAATGATGTATACTTTGTCTACGATGAACTAAGCATACCATTTAAGACCCCAGTCACAAGTTCGGACTATCACCTATTAAAGCCATTATCAGGAAATGGGAGAAAAACAACTGCAAAAATGGACAGGTACTCATTCATGTGAAATGGACAGTCTTAGCAAATGCACCAAAGAATTCTTAGTAAAGCTAGTCACTTTCCAAAACAGAACTGTGGATCGGACAATTCTTTTTGGCTGTTACGGTCTTCAAGTAGAGACTCTAAGCTTTAAACTAATGTTTATTTTGTCTAGGATGGACAAAGCAAACCCATTTAAAAACCCACTCATAAGTTTGGACTATCACCAATGCCAAAGAACTCTCAGTAAAGCTAGTCACTTTCCAAAAGAAAACTGTGGATTGGACAATTCTTTTTGGTTGTTACAGTCACTATCAATTAATAGTTCACAAACAAAGCTTTGTAATTATACCAAAATTATCACAGGCGAACTTGAAGATGTAGGATACCATGCAATTATATTACAGGTTATCATGGCAAATTTCACAAGGTGAAGATCATACTCATCAAAAATTTGAAGCTCTGGCAAAACACATGGCCAAGTTGATTTCAAGGAGAATCATCCTTTTGAATCACTTCTGGCCCTCAAATATGGAAAGTTGAAAGATAAATGTATGTCCTTTTAGATTGTATCACAGTCCCAGAATCAACCTTTTCAACCCAACTCAACTATTTCACAAATTAACACAAAGGATATTGTTACGACTTAGTGTTTGGTTTGTGGTGACAGGTTACATATATTGGCAATCTGATACTAACAATAATGAAAATTAAAATGTATGAGTACTTTTTACGCATAACATACCAGTAACAGTAATTTGGAAGAAACACTGATCAGAATTCCCAGAATCATCACTGAAAGTGTAGACAACAACAGTTGTCCCAACAGGGAATGAATCGCCAGGATTAGCGGTCGATGCTGAGTTAACAGATCCTGAATTGTCAACTGCGGTGGGTTCTGTCCAAGTCACGCTAACTGAATCACCTTCCAGAGTGGTGAAGGCGGTAATATCCGAGGGACAGTTTGAGATTACAGGTGCAACGTTATCCACTGTGGCTGTTTGTTAGGTGAAATTAGTGAAAGTAAGTAAATTAGGTGCATTACATTCACATAAAGTTAGTATCCAATACAAAATTAGTCAATACGTATTTTAACTGTTTTGGTGCATTATAAAGAAATATATTTTATCCGTGAAGATGTTATGATTTAATATACTTTGCACTACAGTATGCGACTAATTTGTTACTAGGCGGGCAATGATGCTATATACCCATCTTTACTAATATAGCTCACCAGATTATATTTTAAGTTGTTTCGTTTTTATCTAATAATAACAATTATTACTTTCCGTAATATTAAATCCCTGTATTGTCAGTATTGTATTTTTTAATAGATCACAATTATTTCTGATAGTTTGTCTAAGCATATGTAGGGTCTTTGACCAGCAACAGTACAAATAAAGTTGATCATAATTGCAATTTCAATAAATATGACCTAATGTATCTAACAAAACATACGAGATCAATGACCAAATTCATAAATTCAAATCAATGATAGAAGATTACTTGTTGATAATTGTTAGTCTGTTCAAATTCTCATATATGCATTGTTACTTCACCACGATAGAGACTCTGCTAACAGTATTAAACTTCTAAGAACATATTATTATTATATATCATTATTTTTATTATAATGATTATGATTATATATATGATTATGATTAAGATTGTGATTGTGATTATGATTATGATTACGATTGTGATTATGATTTTATTACATTCATCATTATGTGTTTATGTCTATGGACTAGGAAATGTGACTTTGCTAATGATTAATGTGAAAGTGTACAAATTACTTTTTGCTTTGGGACATACCAGTGACAATAATTTGAAAGACACATTGTTCAGATATCCCAGAAGCGTCACTGAATGTGTAGACAACAACATTTCCAACAGGGAATGAATCGCCAGGATTAGAAGTCGATGCTGAGTTAACGGATCCTGAATTGTCAACAGCGGTGGGTTCTGTCCACGTCACGCTAACTGGATCACCTTCCAGGGTGGTGAAGGTGGTGATATCCGAGGGACAGTTTGAGATTACAGGTGCAACGTTATCCACTGTGGCTGTTTGTTAACAAGTGAAATTAGTGAAATTAGCAAATATATTAGGTGCATCATATCCATAACAAGTTAGTAATCCCAACTGGTATTAATCCACAGTTTTAGGTGCAATATCGAGACAAAATAATACTGCAGTGCATTAGCAGAATAAAGGTTTTTATATTCAAAATAATTCAAAATATATATAAAGGAGACAATTTGAACCTTTGCAGTATATTTGATGGTTTTAAGTGTATGAATCTGGGGTAGTTTATGTCCCATTTCGTACTTGACCCGCACTTTAGTGCCACCTACCTAATGTTTTTTAAGTTATCGTGTGGAAACCAATTCGAATATATACTGAGCTGCGACCTTTGACCTGCAGACTCCAAAATCAAATTTGACCTGTATTTTACTGTCATCTACCTAGACACCTAATTTTTTTTAAAATCACTCCAATATTTTTTGAGCTATCATGCAGAAACCAATTTGTATATATGACCTGTGACCTTTGAATTCAAATCAGACCGATATTTTAGTGTCATCTACCTGCACATAAAATCTTGTAAATCTGTCCAATATTTTTTAAAGTTATTGCACAGAAATCAATTTGGGACAGACATTGTAGGACAGGGGCAACACTTAATGCCCCCTCCAGATTTCGTCTGTGGAAGGCATAAAAGCAAAACTTGTGTGGTTCCAAAAATATTAAATAATAACTACAGATGTATCTCTTCAAATCAATTGGTCTTAACTGGCATTATGTATGATCAGTATAGTGCATTTCAATAAGTATCACCTAATGTATGAAACAAACCATTACGTGTATGAGGATTATACATTTAAAATCTGATTATGCTAATGATTGATGTGAAAATGTACAAGTACTTTTTCGCTTGGGACGTACCAGTGACAGTAATTTGAAAGACACATTGTTCAGAATTCCCAGAAGCATCACTGAATGTGTAGACAACAACAGTTGTCCCAACAGGGAATGAATCGCCAGGATTAGCAGTCGATGCTGAGTTAACGGATCCTGAATTGTCAACAGCGGTGGGTTCTGTCCACGTCACGCTAACTGGATCACCTTCCAGAGTGGTGAAGGCAGTAATATCCGACGGACAGTTTGAGATTACAGGTGCAATGTTATCCACTGTGGCTGTTTGGCAGGTGAAATTAGTGATAATTAGCCAATATATTAAAATATATTAGGTGCATTATATCCATAACAAATTAGTATTCCCAACAGACCATATTTTTGCTTTTAATTTTTAGTCTTCAAAATCTTAGTTCATCTCACCTTCTGTCATATTAATGCATTTATTGTTATTTTAAGAAAGCTTACAAAAATTTCATTTATAGACAACTAGGTAATCATCCATTCACTACAAAATGTGGCTGCCTGGATTATTCCTTAACTGATTTTCCTTTAATATTCTCCCAATTCTAAAACACATGTGTATGTAAGTAATAGGGAAATGACACGATTGGAAGTAGTCCTCAATTCAAGTCAAAATGCTCCCAGAATCACACTGTTCAAAATTTCTGCTGTAAAATTTTCAGTTTAAACAGTTCTTTTTGTTGTACAATTAGTATCAGAAAATGTTGTGAGGGTGAATTTTGTGGTGTAGCTTTGTACAGGATCAATTTCTATGAGAGTTGGAGATTTATTAAATACTGATAAATTAGCGATTGTTTCTCCTCAAGTAAATAAATTAAAAACTAATCGTTCCAGGCTGGATATGCATTTTAGCCAGTGTATATATTGGTATATGTTTCAACTCATTTCATTCCTGAGGCATATTTCTTAATTCTCCCAATCATGTCACTGCCCTTGAAAACCTTACTACCTTTTGTGATAATTTTACATAATATTGAAATCGATATTTCTTTACAATTTATGTCATGTATTACATATTTGTATAAGTCTAACATATTTTACATGTCATATCATGTATATGGCTGAGTTTCGTCTTATTATTGTTGTGTTGCCTCAAGAAAGAAACCTTCAACAAGGCAAGTTTCCTTTATTTATTTACAATTAGTTGGACATCTGAACTACTTCATGATACCTGTCAACATAGTAAATATGATACATAGTCTACTGCATTGTGCTTTCCAGTGAGCAAGCTTATATGTACCAAAAGTTTCCAGAAGTCATCTATACATAAAACACTGCAAAACCCGATGGCAAATGTTTTATGTATTACTTTTCAGAACGTACCAGTGACAGTAATTTGGAAGATACACTGTTCAGAATTCCCAGAAGCGTCACTGAATGTGTAGACAACAACAGTTGTCCCAACAGGGAATGAATCGCCAGGATTAGAAGTCGATGCCGAGTTAACGGATCCTGAATTGTCAACAGCGGTGGGTTCTGTCCATGTTACGCTAACTGGATCACCTTCCAGAGTGGTGAAGGCGGTAATATCCGAGGGACAGTTTGAGATTACAGGTGCAACGTTATCCACTGTGGCTGTTTGTTAACAAGTGACATTAGTTATACAAAAATGACAGTGCAACATGAACAACACAGGTGAATTATTGTTTAGATTGAAATAACCCCACATTTTTCCAAGAAACAAAATTGTGCCATATGTATGTGCAGTAAATACAAAGTTAGACATTTGTTCAAATTTTCATTAAGTTATGCAGATTATATTTCATTGTGTGCTTTTTGGATATATACATTAATTTGAAGTAGTATAAAGCAAGAATGCTCTGTTATATTATCTGTCACATCACGCAACATTTCATGACTGTTAAGCAGAGGCTCAGACACTAAGCAACATGCCGCGCTTGCACCGCGCACAGTAAAATTGTTCATGTCGGGGGACAAAGTAAATAACCGCACAAAAATGTATAAACGTTTACTATGGCCCAGATTGGCGGCAAGTAAAATATATGAATGCATGAATGGAGACAAAAAAGTATATCACCAAAAATCTTATACCCCCCCAAAAAAAAAATAAATATGTCTAAAATTTTGTGTTCAGTTAACTTCTAAATTTCAACATTATTTTGTTAATTGTATTTAACTTTATGACTCTTCAACTTCATAAATCACACCTTTTGCAACCCCTAGAACTAAATACATATAACAAATGTCCAATGCTATAAAAAAAAGCGTTGTTTAAAATTATTGAGAAATCATTTTTAATGGTTTTGTTTATTGTTTATTTTCGGGCAAGTAAATTTTTCATTTGGGCAAGTAAAAATCTGAAAGTGATAATTTTGCTTGCCCGAAGGGCAAGCAGGAAAAAAAGTTAGTGTGGAGCCCTGCTGTAACATAGGTTACAACACCATATAATAACCCAGTTAGTAAAGTACCTGAACATTTAGTTTACAATAAAATTAGAAATGTGTACAAATTAACATGAACTGAAATTCTCACACATACATTACCAAAACAGGGAAAACAGTGACAATCTCACGGCAGTTATTACACACAACATGAAATTCTCTCTCATCAACAGGACAAAAAGTAAAGCAGCATATATAGACTTTTTTTCACAGCTCCATGTATTCACTTACACAAGACCTGAACGTCAAACTGGCAAACGGCAGTGTTACCAGCTCCATCCTGAAAGGTATAAACGACCGATGTCACACCGACCGTGAAGAGATCTCCGGGACTGGCAGACTGCGTGGATGTGACTGTTCCGGAGTTGTCGGTAGCAGTGGGTTCAGTCCACGTGACCGAAACGGGATCCCCGTTGATGGTCGTCTGGACGGTGATGTCGGAGGGGCAGTCCACGATGACGGGGTCGATGTTGTCAGCGTTGGCTGAGGGACGTGGAGAAAAGTTGAAAATTATACAGAGAAAGCTTTTTTTTGTTGATAATGTCAATTTACTATTTGTAATTTTGGCAATACAAGTCGATTTTCAGCGCTGCGAAATGCAGACAATTTTTAAAGGGGTTAGTTCAACTGCCGCTTTTGTCAGATAAATTAGGTGACTTTCTTTTAGTTGAAATGTTAACATAGACTTTTGAATGAATTGAAAATATAGGATTTCAAGAATTTCAATCAAGTTTATTGTGTGAATTCTGCATTCAAATAAAAAGCGTCTGGTAATATGATACACCAACATAATTATCAGAGGCATTATGACATACCGGTCACTGTTACGACAAATTCACAGACTGCTTGATTTCCAGCGGCATCCTCAAAGACATAAGTGACGGTGTTAACTGTGTTGGCTTGGTAGAAACCGTTACTGGATGATGGCCCGGACACCTGGGTGACGGTCCCTGAATCGTCGGTGGCCTCCGGGGCACTCCAGACGACGAAGACGAAAGAGTTGGTGCCGGACGCGACGGTGAAAGAATCGGGACAGTTGGTGATGACGGGTGGAGTGTTGTCCGAGGCAGCTGAAAGGATAGATTAAATACATATACGTAAGAAATCATGACAACTACGAGCCTTCTTTCACAGCCAAATATGGCTGGCAAGCTTGCTGTGTAAACACGCAAAGTAGACACAGCAGGAATTGTACACTTATATAATTTAACAATTCCCTAACTTTCCAGAAATTCACTGACCCGTACAAACCCTGACACAGGCTAGGTTTGGACAAATTTCAGTCCACATCAGGAGGTGGTCTGAGGAGAGTCTGGGCCAGCCACGATGGGTGGGTAACCATAAAGCGTACCGAGGCCCCAAAACAGTGAAAAATTCAGGGTTGCTGGTCACTGGATGTGGGAATGTCGGTAAATGTAAACAAAGCAATTTTTGTAGTGTATAAGTGCATTAACCAGCCTTGGGCAAGTTTGAAAAGTAGGCCAGATTAAATAAACGTTTCATCATACAAGTGTAAAATGACATATGTAGACGACATTTACAATTACTATTCAGACACTCTATTTACAGAAAAGATAATCTGCTTTTAATGAAAATATTGAATATGAATCTGTAGTCTGTTGTCACGTTCCTAATGCAATGTCAACAACAGTGAACAATACAGGATACAATTTGCAAAATACTCTGAGAACACAATAAAAAGGTACAAATTCAACAAACTAGCAACAAACAAAAAACAACATACCAATTTAACAATATTTAGCAATTCTTTATAGTTGAATTGTCACAAGGAGATATATATGCACATAAAACAAACAATTAATTTGATTCATTCATGACATGAAAACTTGCTTCATTAATACAGCATATAGACCATATACTCTCAGACAAACAAGTCACAGAGTCAGGTGTATAACACAAAACAAGTTCAATACAACATACCCGTCACAGTTACAAAGAATGAACAAGTAGCAGAATTTCCAGCTGCATCACTGAAGGTGTACACAACATTAGTAGTTCCAACACCGAATGAATCTCCCCGGACGCTTGTGTTTACTGGTGGTGACAGAGCCAGAGTTATCGGTAGCAGTTGGCTCTGTCCATGTCACAATGGCACTGTTAGTACCGAACGCTGTCTGGACGTTGATGTTGTTTGGACAGCCTGTGATGACTGGATCGGTGGTGTCACCAGCAGCTATGTTAGTGGAAGACACAGAAAGTTGATACCAAATCACCAAGAAAACTATAAGATAGAGTAACACAGATTCTACTTTCCATAGAATGCACAACGAGCTGAATCTTACCACCACATACAAGACCAATCAGGTTTAACACAAGACTGAGTGTGCTTGATAAATTTTTCAATGTGAAATCAACCAATGGAAGATAATAAGGGTTAATGGTAGTGGCATATCTAGGGGGAAGGGGGGCAGGTACCTCGGTGCCACATTTGGGGGGTGGGCACAAAAAATGCCAAAGTAAAAAAAAACTAGAAAACGTCAATGGCATCTCGCAACATCATATATCCGAAACTGCATGTGGTACAATTTTATACTGGTCAAAAAATTAAAATTTGATGTCCCGGAATTTTGAATAAATTTGCATAAATTACCATAATTAATTAATGGAGTATAATTTCAAAATTCTGTGTAGAAGTTTAATGTGCATAACTCAGCCCTACCAAATAAAGCAATCACAATCAAAATCGGTTGAGAAATGAAGGCGAAGAAGCATTTTTTGTGATTTCGAATAAATTTGCATAAATTAACATATATAATGAATTTCACAATTCTGTGTAGAAGTTTTAAATCCCCCACCTAGCCCATCATATGAAACAATCAGAATCAAAATCGGTTGAGAAATGACGAAGGAGAAACATTTTCAAAACTGTGGACGGACGGACGGACGACGGACGCCACGCCATGGCATAAGCTCATCGGGCCCTTCGGGCCGATGAGCTAAAAAATCAATTTT
>JZLH01S0356385.1:10157-22705 GCA_001188425.1 Eucidaris tribuloides
ACATGATTAACAGCTTGTTTTGCATATCAGGGCCAAAAAATGTGGGCGTTCCCAAACAGTTTTTATTTTAGTGAATAACTCAAAACCTGAAACTTGCATCGAGAATTGAAAGTCAGATTGGAATTCTAGATGAAAAAATACTCTAAAAGATGTAGATTACCCAGTTTTGATCGTTTTTATGTCATAGTACCTTTAATGTGCCAATTTGTATCTGCACATATTGTACTAGTGACAGCATAACTGTCCAAACTTTTGTGTTCTAAGGTGTTTATTTATCCATTCAAAAACCGGCAGATATGTCAGATAGCAAAGTTCGACAATTTTTTAAACGGGTCTTCCACAGTGTTATATAGTGTCTTTAATAATGTCCACGTGTGGTTGAAAATTAGGTTTGTTACTCATCTGATTTTTCACAAACTGACCAATCGACACTCCGTCTAACGTTAGATTTAGTCGTGCATGTTCATTTTGAATTTTTAATTGATCATTGAAGCAGTCAACTTGTCACATTCACATGCACATGACACACCTGTATGCATTGGCATAGCATACGCAAACACAAACACACATGTACTGCCCGACTGACTGCACACACACACACACACACGCACACACACACACACATACACACACATACATGCTTTTGCCATCAATCGAGGACATAATTTTTTAATTAATTAAAGACATGCAAATGAGGACGTTTTTGTGTGATATTCGACAGTCACCTGCGGACACGGACACACTCGGTTCCAACCGGGGACACCCATGTGTATATAATTTTACGTGTGATTTTTAACAGGCAACCGAGGACAATTTTTGTGTGCACAGTAAAAAAAAAAATTATGATGCCCTCAAACGATTGCTTTTTAAATTTGCAATCGTTTGCACTAGGTTATGAACCGTGGACCGTCGTCCTCGGTCTGATAGTGGAGTGTCAGACTTTCGTCTGCGATTGACGGCAGTACATACGCACACGCACTGATCACACACACACTCACACACACAACACACACACACACACACACACACACACACACACACACACACACACACACACACACACACACACACACACACACACACACACACACACACACACACACACACACACACACACACACACACACACACACACACACACACACACACACACCACAACAAAAAACACTTTCAACAACATGAACAAGGCCTAAGCAGTCCAGTAAGGGGCTAGTAGTAACAAGCCAGGCCGGGTAGGATATATATTACACGTTTTTCCACAACACACGGATGTGAAGGTATGGGACTGAGCTCAGTGAGCTGTACCGTACAATTCATGGACCGAAATATTATACAACAAAACCCCAACCTACAGTGTTCTTTTTATGAAGTGTTTCTTTTACTAGTGCATCAGTCACCCTTTCTCGTTCTTCGTGAAGTCGTCTTTGCTGCTCAAGAATTGTCTCCATGCTAAAGAAATTACTGCAAAGCGTTGAAATTTACGACGTTTGCAACACGTTGTTGCAACAAGCCACGACGTGACCTATGATCTACTTAAATTGAACCAAGCGAAGTATCTTATCAAGTATTGATGTTTTGCTACGTAAATTCGTACTCGGTGTGATACGTATTGAGCATTTAGTCGCTTATTTCAGGTAGGATGAGCAATTAAGATCACGGATCAGCTGTAGAGATAGCTGTCTAACTTTTGTAATTTGTCATGTTTGTAGCTTGGCTGATTATTAAATCGTGCGACTGTTTACTGAGACTGGTACACGGTGAAAGGTGAAAGCTGTCTCAGCTTGGAGAAGTGTATGTTGGTAAGTGACAGCTTTACTAAATTTTCAGATTCTCGATCAGTTATTATATATTCATTGATGACTCAATTTATTTAGAGTCTAAGTTAGATCCAAGTAGACTAGCTATCAAGCTTAGTCGTCAGATCTAACAGTTATAAGTAAACGAAGATCTAACTTGTTGTGTTAGTCTTCCGTAATCATATTTTGACAAAATTGAGTTAACTTAGAGGTACCGTTACTCGTTAGTCGTTAGTGATTATTTTGAACAGTTGAAGTCGTTAGTCGTGTTACATGCTGGAAAATTTTTTTTGGACAAAATTTTGGTCAATTTGACCCTTCCCTAGTGGTCAGGGCCAGGGGAGGGGTCATCCGGGGTCAAATTTTTAACTTGGTCTAATTTCTTCAAAATGTAGTCTATTTCATTCTCAAATTACTTGACTGGTTACGTGTAACGTTACACAAAAAAAGTTTACGAATACAAGGTCCAAGAAAATATTTAACAAATTTATCATGTCTATTGTGCTTGCCTTCACTTCCGGTCAAAGGTCAAATGAGGTCAAATTTCAAACAACGTTCAAATTCGACAAATTGCATATCAAATTATTTGTCTTTTTGCATGAGGACATTCCAAAAATATTGTTTTTGGCATCATATGCATTTGTTTTCCTGAGACTGACAGTGAGACCTGCCTTGACCTTGACCTTGTAATCAATATTGAATGAATGACTGAATGAATGAATGAATGAATGAATGAAAGAGTTTATTACCAAAAAACAAGCAAGATAAAATACATAAGGTCATGTGTCGTATAGTGGGACCCCTTTGCGTTACAGGCACTAAAATTTTGAATGTTGTCACTTCTTGCATTTAAACCAATATAACTCAAAAAGTACTTATCAGAAACCAACAAAATTACACATTTTCTGAAAGCTTATACTTCAGAGAATCTAAATCATCCAAGGTCAAGTTGCTATACAGGGTGTGTAAAAAAATTAAAGGGCAATATCACAAAAAACGTATAGTTTTGTGATATTGATGACAACTCATTACACTGGTCAGTATTAAGTCATGGCTCAAAATTGATGTTATATTGTGAAAAAGCACACTTTCAGCTTTAAGAAAATGTATGGTTTTACTACTTTTTGATTTTCAGATGGGGTGATACAGGCTGTGACAAAATATGTTAAAAATTGTGTTGCGATTTGTTACAAAAACATCAATTACACTAATTAAACAAACAATTTATTAAACCTAACTAACAAATTTTAGAGATTAAATAGTAGATTATTGTTTAATAAATGAATCAGTAAAGTGTATTTAAAAATTTCAACCAAAATGTAGCCCTGAAGTGAACATTCTTGTGTGTCCTTACATGCAGTACTATCATGCTTCATAACGTGTACAAGTCAATGGCAAGCATAAGCTACACCAGTAATTAATTAAGTAATTAATGACCTAGAAGACAATTAATTTCATTTTACTATTGAGAATTGTGAAGTACAACATGTGTCAGGTTAGTCACATGCATATCATAACTCCAAGATGTAGCTTATCTGCTGCAAATAGTAGGAAAAACAAAAGAGTACACATGAATTTGCAATTTCTCTCCATAGAGATTGTACACACTAATCCTCCGCTTATCTCCTCCGCTTATCCACCAGATTTACCCTCGTTAACATTTTTGCATTTTTGGCTAATAAAACAAAGTGTAATGTAAGATTACTTATCAGATTTCAAAGCAGAGTAATTTTGCTGGGCAGAATGAGCCCAAATTCATTATAATTGGATAAAAAGGATAGCTCTGATGCATCAAGTTTAATTAAGAAGAGGACTGAAAAATGTAACGCCACCAGTATGTGGGTCCCACCATACAACACATGACCATAACAGAGATGAGTTGTTTTACATTTGTTTGGTAAAAGGAATCTACGGAAATAGCAAATTCTGCTAGTGAGATGTAGATCCTTTGTTAGACTATTTACAATATAAACACACTTGAAGTATTTAGCATGCTATAGCATGAAACAATACAACTAAAAATATCTTATACAACGTGAATAATTATATATTACGATTAGGTGCTTTCGAATAAAACTGAATACATGTAAGTACATGTAAGTTAAACGCATAGTATAAGACAATGATATGTGGAATACAAACTATAAACAAAGTAAATGAAATATAACGTTATAGTAAATAGTGGTAGTAAAATACGAGCTGTGATTGGCTAGATTGGTACCACGTGACCTCCCTTCAAAAAGTTATATTGTACATATGTACAATATAACTTTCGATTTTTGGATGGCAAAACCCGTGTTAAATGAATGGGGCGAATATCTTCAGCTGTTGACATTTGTGCGCGCAAAATTCGGAGCGTATTCCCGCGCGCACTGCACTTAGCGCGCAATACGCGATGATACGCTAGCGCATTCCGGAGCCATCGTTCTCAAGTGTTCAATTGGAATTTCACAAAATTAATATAAGTTAATAAGAAGAACGTATGCCAGACTACACTATGGTAAAATTCATGCTGGGGGGCTTAGATTGAGGGATCTATTTACATGTACTACATGTATAATAAATAGTGAACGTTCTATCATACAATATTACTGGACTATATGAACTCCAAATATAAAGTTATCCCTCGTGCAAGTCTATTTCACCTCGGCCTTCGGCCTCGGTTTAATAAACCTGCACTCGGGATAATTTCATATTTGTCGTACATACATGTATAATCCAGTATATTGTACAATAGATTGTACACTATTTATATAATATATTTTATATCAATATTCTTGTATGAAGCTTTTTTTAAGCTCTGTGCGAAAAGACTGGACACTTTTTAGCTGTTTTACATTCTCTGGAAGATTATTCCAGATTTGTGATCCCATGAAAGAAATTGAGGTTTTACCGTGTTCTGTTTTCACTCTAGGCAAAAGTAAAAATTTTTACTCTTTTTGTCTTGTACTATAACAATTTTCAAAAAAATTATAATATTCGTACACTGATTGGGGAAGTTTGTTATACATGTACATGAGCCTAAAATGAAAATCGCAACAGAATGTTTGTACAGTTTGAATATGTCCAGAATACCTAATGATCGAAACAAAGGTGATGATGGAGTCATTCTTGTATTGAACGTGATTGCTCTCACTGCCATTTTCTGTGTAATGTGTATCTTATGCAGTGTTGTTACTGGGGCACATCCCCAGACTTCCAGCCCATATGAAATATGAGATTGAATAAAAGAGTGATAAAACCAGTACACTTTTTGGAACAAAAAGTCTCAAACGATATATAATTCCTACCTTCTTACGAATTACGTTACTTACGTGATTAACATATTCACTCCAATTTAAGTATTCATCTACATGTATCCGACAAATAAAATATTATGTACTTCAGTTAACTTATCATTTTTAATTTTTATCTCGCCTACCACAGTTACTTTCTTCCTCTTTGGCTTTATTACCAAGAAATTAGTTTTCTTTATGTTAAGAGTGATTTTGTTGGCATCACACCATTCACTTATTGGTTTTAAATTATCTGTTATTTCTGATAAATCAATTTGTTTTTGCTGTGATGGAAACGAATGAAAAATATTTGAATCATCTGCAAACAACCTAAAGTTAAAGTAATCTGATGATTGGGGTAAATCATTGATATATATCAAAAAAAATATGGGACCTAATACAGAACCTTGAGGCACGCCACAAACTATTGGTGAAAGGGAAGATGTGATTCTGTTGTGTTGAACAAACTGAAGGCGATTATTTAGATAATCACGAAACCAATCCTGTTGTATGCTTCGGATGCCATAGTTTAACTTCTTCAGTAAAATGTCATGGTTTATTGTGTCAAAAGCTTTGGCAAAATCTAAAAAAAAAAACCTATTGTTACTTGCCCTTCATCTTGATATTGAATCAGTTGGTTAGCCAAACTAATCAGTGATAATTTTGAGCTGTGTTTTTCCCTAAAACCATACTGGTGTTTATAATCAAATTTATTTAGAAATTTCATCAAACAAGTATTTACTAGTTTTTCAAATACTTTACTTAAAACTGGCAAGACAGAAATTGGTCTATAATTGCCTGGATCAAGTTTATTGCCCTTCTTATAAGCAGGATTCACCTTACGTAGCTACCTTCATAGAATCAGGGAAGACACCTTTTTGTAGAGACAAATTAAATATGTAGGCAAGACTAGAGGTTGTGATAGATAATGAGCACCATCTACTATCAGTTTTATAGGGATATTGTCATGTCCACAAGACTTTTTTGTATCACATTTCAGTAGTATATTTTCAACTTCTTCACTTAAAATTGGAACCCAATAAAAAGAATCTTCTAGAGGAGTACGTAAGTATTTTTCGTAAGTGGGTCAATCCATGTCAAATCAACCAATTTTCAGACAATTTGTCACCCGACCCCCTTCAATTTTGTTAAAACTTGCACCAAATGTTCCCCCAAGTATCTGACGGAAAATTCTGAAATATTTTGCCCTGAGGTCATACGGTTTCTAAGATATGGCCACACCTAGCAACCAATGCACACTCAAACAATTGGGCTTTACCAAATTTAGCAATATTTGATGAGCTGCTGTAGCCAGAGTAGACAAGCTGGAGTATTCATTGTCTGGAAATAGAGAGAACTTCATGCCTTTTACACAGAAAATGTGTTATCACTCAGATTTGACCTTCGGCTAGCGCACAGGAGGTCACCAAAAATGGCCTTAAGTGTCAAGATCAAGTTTTTTGGAGCATGTTTGGAGGCTCATAGCTACAACATTAAAATAGCTTAGGACCCAATATCTTGTCCACTGAAAGACTTTTACTTGCTCAAGACACCTACCAAAAATTAGCATGATTGCGAGTCGTTTTCACACAGTGCGCTCCGGAATTTTGAGTTTTTCCCAAATCAACCAAGTTCAAGGTCATTTTTCACCCCTTGTCCCACCTAGTAGCAACACCCATTTTTGTGAACTGGTAGACATTTATCTATATTTTCAAAGGTCACCAAAGAAATTTTGCTACCGAAATGTTTAATGCCTAATTAATGCTGTCGAAAATGGCTGTGAACACCCTGAAATTGATAGTCTGCGTTCTAGACTGTTCTTTGTTTTCTACTTAGAGCACAGTCTGGAAGCTTAGACTAGATTTTAGTCCTAGAAATTTAATAACAATGGTAGCAACACTACGAGTCATGATAACTTGCTTGGAACAAAGGGTTAGGCTGGTTGGGGTAGGCGGTAAATAACAAAAGCAGTCTGTGAACGAGGCTTATGAAATTGAGAATCAAGCATTCACGATTTTTTTTCAGCATTGCCCAATTTTCATAGTCTTAGTTCAAAGACTGGGTCCTTTTTATATTTCCACTGCCTAAAATGCCAAAGTTATTCCTTTCCAGAGTGATGTGAATGTGAGTTTGGCTACCATGTAGGTCTAAATTTATCTAGACTCAAATCTTAGTTAAGTTCTAGACTGGGCTGCCCTAAAGTAGAAAACAAAAGAACAGTCACTAGACGGCAGACTATCAATTTCAGGGTGTTTTATAGCATTTTTCTACAAGTGTTAATTAGGCAATAAACATTTCGGTTAGGCAATTTCTTGGTGACCTTGAAAATATAGATAACTGTCTACCAATAACACAACAATTGTGTTGCTACTGGGTGGGACAAGGGGTGAAAACAATGACCTTGGAACTGGTTTGATTTATGGAAAAACTCAAAATTCGGGAGCGCACTGTGTGAAAACGACTCGCACAATCATGTTGATTTTTGGTAGGTGTCTTGAGCAAGAAAAAGTCTTTCAGTGGACAAGATATTGGGTCCTAAGCTATTTTAATGTTGTAGCTATGAGCCTCCAAACATGCTCCAAAAAACTTGATCTTGACACTTCAGGCCATTTTTGGTGACCTCCTGTGTACTAGCCGAAGGTCAAATCTGAGTGATAATACATTTTCCGTGTAAAAGGCATGAAGTTCTTTCCATTTCCAGACAATGAATACTCCAGCTTGTCTACTCTGGCTACAGCAGCTCATCAAATATGGCTAAATTTGGTAAAGCCCAATTGTTTGAGTGTGCATTGGTTGCTAGGCGTGGCCATATCTTAGCAACAGTACGACCTTGGGGCAAAATATCTCAGAATTTTCCGTCAGACACGTGGGGGAACATTTGGTGCAAGTTTTGAAAAATGTCATTGGTAGGAAATTCAGTGACATTTGCCAATCGAATTAAAAGGTATGGATCTGATTGTCTTCTCGGCGAACAGGTTCGCCGATAGTACCTCATTGATGTCGTACGTGGGCAAACAGGTTCGCCGATAGCACTCAAAGTGTTAAACGTATTTAGTGTATCTATCAGACTTTCCGTAAACTCTTTAATATCAGTGTTGGGTTTTCTATATGATTCCAATAACAAAGAGTTTACCGTTCACAAGAATATTTAGCCACAACGTCTCAGCATGGGCATACAACCCTGTTTAATAATATCATACCTAAAATTTGACTTACATGTATATGCAGCAACTCCTCCTCCTCTTCCACTATTGACTTGTGTACTGAAAATTATAACCATCAAGCTGAAACATTGCCTTTCCAGGTATCTGCCATATTTCAGACACTGCAATGATACTAAAATCATGATCTACAATGTATTATAGTTGTGTAAAATAAATTAAAACGGTCAATATTTTTATTTAATGACCGAATATTAATATGAGACACACTGAATGAATTTTGAGGGATATCACGAACAAATGAATTAAAATCATGAGGGGTCAAAGAAAATGGCTGGCAAGAAGTCACATTATCTAGGTCAAATACAACCATTGAAAATCATAGAAATTGAATCTGTGGGACAATAATGTCAGATGTTAAAGAGTCACTGTATTTTAGAAATGTCACCTTCACAAGAGATCAAAATAGCAGGGGAATCTGCTGATTTCCTGACTAAGAGTCTCCCATTGCTGGTCCACAGGTAGCGGTAGTCTTTGGCTTTACGTGTCAGGTTTGCTTTGGCGAGCAGCTGTTTGGTGCTGGAAAGCAAATTTTCATTGATAAATATCTTGCCCTCTCCCAGCAGACCTAGGTCCTTTACTTTTGTAGACTTCAGCGACATACGCTTGTCATAGACTGTGTCACGAACCCTCCTACATGTAGTTGCAAATCTCACGATTATTGGTCGCGGTTTCGCTGCGGATTGAGGCTGGTCAGAGTTGTGTTTCGACCCCAAACGATGAGCAACATCCACATCATGTGCTGACACATTGGCATCGATTTGCTTTAACATTTTCAGTGTTAAGGCAGAGACATCCTCATTTTGGCTCTCTGGAATGCCAACAATTTCAAGGTTTTGTCTTCGACTGTGCTGCTCTAGAGCCTGGACAGCAGACTCAAACGATGAGACTTTGTTTTTCAGGATGCCATTTTCTTTTTTTTCAGAGCATTATTTGATTCCTGCACTATTTCAAGCTGTTTGGACATTTCGTCAAATTTTCCACTCATGAAGTCAATTGAAGTGATGACCTCGCTCTGCTTATCCTTCATTGAGGCTAGCTCTTCTCCTAAATCTGTCAGCTTGCCCATCACGTCGGCCAGTGTATACCCCTGGGGCACATTCTGGCTGCCACAGCGTTGCTTCCCCTCTTTCCAGGCATCATGAATGAGATCAATGTACAGCACACTATAAAATGGGTTGTACTAGAAGAAGTAATGAGGCGACTTGGTGATATACATGTAGATGTGAAGACAGCAAAAACAAGAGTACAGCATATTGGACTATGTAAACTCTTCCTGTCTGTGATGGCAAATTTAGCAGCACAAATTACTCCTAAAAAAAGGCAGAATAGACAGTTTTGACATGTGTTTCTCACCACACATGCATCTCCAGGTTTCCACAAAGATTATTGGAAATCGACAAGTGTAACAAGGTTCGTTTTTGTCCTATCTTTTTTTTGTGTCAATTTACTTCAAGTTTGGATGTACAACTGAAACAATTGCGATCTGTAGACAAATCTGAAAACTTTGAGCAAGCCATCAAAAGTAGAACAAATCTATGTGATTTCAGTACTTCTTATTTTACAATCTTCAAATAGTTAGTACTGAAAGTAAATAAGTAACTAAGTAATTGAGAAAGCTAGCAAATATAAGTATATTAAGTAATTACCAGCTAGAGGTGAGCTAAGAATGTGTACAAGCCCTTTGTCCCCAAAGGGTTAAGTGTGGGATTTGCGACTTTATTAGGAATCTATGGTGACTAGTAAAATGTGTATTTTTTCTTTTGACTTTTTTAAACTGATCTCTAGTGTTGCATCTGATCACCATCCGAAGCAACAGATCATCCTGATACCTTGTAAAAATTCCTTCATCGATCCTCAACATCGTTAGCTGAATCTCATCATGGCTGAAAGCTCCACAGATGACCCAGGGTATGTGATAATAGGTGGAGGCATAGCTGGAGTCACTTGTGCTGAGCAGCTGGCCCATCTCTGCCCCGACAGTAGCATCAGGCTGATCACCGCATCTCCACTCATCAAGACGGTGACAAATTACAAACAGGTATCTCTTTCATTGTTTTTTGATAAACAATGTGAGACTGTGATATGCCTAATGTTTTCATACGAAACCGACAGATCAATTGCGGTGAACAGAATGTACACCATCAACAAGCAAAAATATTGAACTCCCAGGGGCCACTGTCATTACAAGGTGTACACCATGTGCAAGTATGGACCATCAAATGGACCCTAAACAAGCAATGATCTGTCAATCTCAGAATACCCTAAACAAGTATTCACTTCTGAAAAGATACCCTTTTAAACTAAACCAATCTCAGAATACCTTAAACAAATATTCAATTCCGAAAAGATACCTAAAATGTAAACCTTCTGTTAAAAGTATACCCCTTTTTCCTGATTTTGGCAATTTTTATACCCTTTTCACTGTACGTGCATCGTGCACACATCGCCCGACCATGAAAAACAACTCTTTTTACGCGCTTTTCACACGCGCATGGTGTACACCGTGTAATGACAGTGGCCCTCTTTTGGGGTTGCTAGAGAAAGTATTGTCACATCATTCATTGTTTCATCCATCCAATGCTCAAAACATTTTGATAACAAAGTAAAATGGCATATCCATTTCAAATTTTACAGAATGTGGAAGTACTAGAATCATATTATTACCAAGTTAATTGTAATTATATTCAATTAGATGAGTTCGTAAACATCTCTTTGTAGTTTATTTTGATTTTGGTCTTTTCTTTTAGTCACAAAGTCTTGATTCTCTTTTCAGGTTTCAAGAGCTTTGGAGGAGTTTGACGTTGAAGAGAAGCCATCCCGATGGTTGGAGGCTGCTCACCCCAATGTCAAGGTCATAAGTGCAGAGGTCATTGACCTTGACACAGACCACCATCAGGTCACAACCAGAGAAGGCGACACCTTCAAATACAGCAAAGTCTGTCTGTGTACCGGTGGCCGACCCAAGGTCATTGCCAAAGATAATCCTCATGTTTTAGGTGAGATACTTGAGAAAAGAATTTATAGTTTTGAAAAGATTGTATGTCTTTTAGAATATTCATGTAAGAGGGGATGATGAGGCAAAAGCAAGAAAGATGTCAAAAGTTTTCACTGTGTACTGTGCCAAATTGCTTTACAGAATTTAGCAAAATTGAAGATTGTGTTAGTTAAGTAGTATGTAATTTTATGTTAAGTTCAATGGTTTTGTAGTGCCTTGTACTACTTTTAATGTATTATTGCAATATGTTTTATGACTTAATTCAATTTGTCAGAATTATGGGGGGGGGGGGTGCTAATTGATATCTTGCCCCCCCCTCCCTGCACACTTTCAATAAGCAGTGTTTGTCTGTGATGGTGTAGGCATTCCCATCCACTGCATAGCCGTTGAATTGACATTGTCATGTTTAACCTGTTGGCTAAGGGAACCAGATGTGCCCGGTGTTTAATATCTCTATGAGATTTTCACAGTCTCGGAGGCAATTGGTTAAAAGTAAATGATATGATTGGGGGTAGTCCTCAATTTGGGGTAAAAGATATTTTCAGAATCAAAGATAAACGTATGCAAAAGATTCTACAGTGAAAATTTTCCAGTCAAAAGTTAACTCAGTTTAAAATAACTTCCATCAGTATGCCTTGTGACAGATAAATCTGTTGTGGAGCTATCTATCGGATTTATTTCTCTTGGGCCATGCTTGATTCTCTGTATTAAATATTTAGCAAAGTCAAGACAAATCCTTCCAGCCAGGAGATCCACTCCAGTATATCTTTGGTATATTTTTCAACTAGTTTGATTCTAAGGCATTTTTCCCCCAATCATGTCACTGCCCTTTAACCCTAACTGCACTGGGGGGGGGGGGCCTCGGACGCCCCCCCTCGACGTTTCGCGCGATATACCCGCAACGCAAAAAGCTCTCGCCGCGACATTTCATCACTTTTTTCCTTTAAATTTCCCACATCATTTAAGACCATTTCCGCGACGTTCGGGTACGTGGTTCCGGAGTTACGCATTATTTTGTACATGCATGTCGCACCAAAAATTGCTCAAAAACGTGAATTCATGTACAATTTCAATGCAAATTGTGTTTTCAGCCCCAAATCATAAATGTATGAATATTTTTGCTAATACTCATTCAATTTGATTAATTTTATGTTATTTATGATTGCAACAGTGTCGCCGACAATTTTCCTCGAAAAAACAATGAAAAACAAAAGGTCGAAAAAACATAGAAATACATAAGAAATTGAAAAAACAATAA
>JZLH01S0356396.1:8497-28735 GCA_001188425.1 Eucidaris tribuloides
TGGTATTGGCTATTGCATGTGCATTGCATTGGGTATTGGCATTGGCATTCTGGCAATTGTTGCATATTGGCATTGGCATTGGATTGGCGATTGGCTGATTGGCATTGGATTGGCATTGGCATTGGCTATTGTATATTGGTGAATTGGCATTGTGCATGATTGGCATTGCGATTGGCATTGGCATTGGCATTGGCATTGGCGATTGGCATTGGCCATTGCTGCATTGGTTATTGATTGGTATTGGTATTTGTATTGCCATTGTATTGGCATTGGCATGCATTGCGATTGGCATTGGCATTGGGCATTGCATTGGATTGGTATTGGCATTTGGTATTGCATTGGCATGCATTGCATTGCATTGTCATTGGCATGGCATTGGCATTGGCATGCTTGGCATGCAGGTTGCTATTGGCGTTGGCGTTGCATCTGCATGGCAGTTGTGTTTGTGTTGGCGTGGTGTGTGGTGTGTTGTTGGTGTTGGGTTGGTGTTGGTGTTGGTGTTGGTGCTGGTGTTGGTGTTGGCGTTGCGTTGGCGTTGGCGTTGGCGTTTGGCGTTGCGTTGGGCATGTGCCAATTGGCATTGGATTGGCATATAATTGCGTATTTGTATTGTTATTGGTATTGGTATGCGTATTGCGTATTGGTATTGGTATTGTATTGGTAACCTTGGTATTAGGTATTGACACTGATGTCGGTAATCATTATGGTAGCACCTACACCACCAACCATCAACCACCCTACCACCAACGGCATTTGTTGCTACTACGATTCAAGTTGTTTCTACTCTCCTCCTCCTATACTACTACTACTACTACTACTACTACTACTACTACTACTACTACTATTAATATTACTACTATTATACTACTACTATTACTACTACTACTACTACTACTACTACTACTACTACTACTACTTTTTCTACTATTAATTAAACTACTACTACTACCAACTACTACTACAGCTATACTACTGCTACTACATCGACGACTACTCGTCTGAATAATTTGCCCCTACTTACTCGGGACTGTGTATTATTTATTTAGTGTCAAAAAATAAAAAAAATTTCCTCACTCTGTGCTGTGTGCTTTAGAAAAAAATGAACAGACATTATTTTGATGCTTTGCTCCTTTTAGAGATTAGATGAGGGGTTATTGCCATAATATTTTTCTAATCTTGATAATTATTTTGCAGCTGGACCCCGTTTTGAATAAGACAAAAGAGAATTCAACAACTATCGATTATGACTATGGAGGTTCTAGAGTCACTAATTTCAGGTAAATATATACATAAGTGATGCTTGTGCCTTTCTTATTGCGTGGAGGCAAAGTGGATTGGGGTTATACGTACGTTACCACCGGTATGGCAAAGCTTATGATAATAGTAGACTTTCTTTGGGTGACATTGAAAGGGAGTAAGTGATTATTCGATACAAAATAATTGCTACCTTTTTTCACGTTAGTAAAATGGTAGGTCGTACGTTATGGATTTGGAATAGATATGGACCCTTAAGATGTGTAAAATGATTCATTGTATATTCAGAACAAGGAGTATTCATCTCGAGATTCCCTTTTGAGTGTATTGATTCTGCACATCCGTACCAGTGTAGAAGTATGGTATCGCTGCATGGGGGGGGGGGGAGGGGAGGGGGAGGGGGGCTAATTTCGTTTCATTGGGTTTTACGTTTGGAACAAGTTAGTCATCTATCATGATTTACCTCAGTCTTTCTACATTTCAAATATTTTTCTTGCATAGAAATCGAGGTCACTTTATTCCGCAATTAATGGAAACATTCTTATTGATTTACATACATCTTAAGCATAACACAGTTTATCAGAACGACAAAACAAAAATCGCTTGGTTTCGCATTTATTTTTTTTTCAGCGATGGGAGCGTAATCGCGCATTGCATTATACGTATCATATCACGGATACCGGATCAACGTACAACAAATCTCATCAATAATCTACTAAGAATCGATTTGGGGGGAAACAATTCAAACTTGCGACGGAGACTTGGTAACGTTATCAGCCTATCTGTACGAAACGGTAAGCTAAACAAAAGTGAGATTGAAAAGGCCGTAGATTGAAGTTCATTGGCATTCACTTCCCATATGCTAGTGGGATCGAGCTTTTGCTCATGCCAGATTCAACCTTTTGAGCCAAACTGAAAGCACAATCAATTAATTCTTTGTTAAGACTGTAATTTCCTTTTTATGTCATAAAGTGACTTGGACATTTTATCAAATGGAAAATGGCGCCAAAGACAAAAATGTATTATTATCAGTATTGATGATGATGATGATGATGATTATTATTATTACTATTATTATTATTGTTCTTCTTGACTTTATAATTATTATCATTCTTCTTTTTCTTCTTCTTCTTCTTCTTCTTCTTCTTCTTCTTCTTCTTCTTCTTCTTCTTCTTCTTCTTCTTCTCCTCATTATCGTTATTATAATGTTAATCATTATCATAATTGTATTCTTAGTGTATGTATCACATATACTACCCTATATCGGCTCTAATCAATAAATGAGGCAGAGGAACTCTACCATGAAAAAAAATATATGTATATAGCTTCATAACTCATTTTTCTCCTGACTCACGACCGACGGTTTCACGCTTCGACGTTCTTCAGAAACCGTCGGTCGTGAGTCAGGAGAAAAATGAGGTATGAAGCTATAGCGCTGTGCAGAATGCATTGAGCACTTTTCTGCTGTTAGTTGATATCTCTGTTCTTCGTATATGTACCCTCCCTACTCAAAAGTATTGCAACATATATCATAACGCATGAATTTTAAGTTGAAGGGGTCTTTCTATAATGATGTCCTAATGAAGTTTATAATTGGAAAATAACAATTTTTTTTGAAAAGAAATTAATGAACAATTGTTTTTCTTTCCTTCTCCATGGCAGAGAGATTACCAAATGCAGGCGCACCCATGGCAGAGGGGCTGGAACATAAAATTTGACATTTTTTCGCCTTCCTATAGGGGTGGAGTGTTAATTAACACTAGCATCGTAATTCGGTTTCATATTCCAGTAAAATAGTTTGAATGGCTTGGAAAGACTTCCAACAAACAAAAAGCGTCATTGTGTTCATTTGACACGGTCTCAGAAAGAAGACACCACGCCGCAAAGACTAAAGTGCCTTCTATCTTCATAAGATAGTGAAAACGAGGATGAGGCTAGTATATAAAGATGATGACCTTCTCTTCACATCTTTAAATCAAATGTACTAAAAAGTCGCATTACAGCAAAATTTAGGATGTTTGAAATAATAAACCGCCTTTAGAATTGAGAAAGAATAAGAAATTATAATTAAGGAGGTCTTTTTGTGAAATATGGGACATATTCTTCTTATCACTATCTTATGAAAAAAATATTTGAATCTACAATAATAAGAACTTTGGTCTTAATGTCTTAAATAAGTAGTGGGCAATTTATGGTTTTAACCTATTACCGTCATCATGGTCATTATATACACTTGTGCAATTGTTTCGCTGAGAAATGGGAATGTTGAATGTCGTTAAATTCATGTTATTAGTAATGTCGTTAAAGCCCGAGTTTAGTTTTGGGGATTTTTTTTTATTTGAAAGCTTTATGCCCCAAAGTCATAACCCTGCAATAATACATTCTGAATGTCTTCATTTTTTGTTAAATTAATTAATGAAAAATCTGAGGGGGGGGGGACCCCACCCCCGAGATTTTCGACTATCTTTATATTATAGTATCTAAAGGGTAAAAAACAGGCATTAAGGTAATATGAATTATACTCATCTGAAAGAGTAGATCCTGCTCTTTCAGATGAGGTATAACACATACATGTATAACCGTAATAACGCTTTTTTTAACCCTGTAGATGCTATAATATAAAATATAGTCGAAAATCTCGGAGTCCCACTCCCCCGAGATTTTTCATAAATTAATTTATAAAAAACTAACAACATTCAGAATCTATTATTGCAGGGTTATGACTTTGGGGCATAGAGCTATCAAATAAAAAAAAATCCCCAAAACTAAACTTGGGCTTTAACGACATTACTAACGACATTAATTTAATGACATTCAACATTCCCATTAAGTAATGATTTAACTATACTGGCCCGGGGTTTTGTGTGTGTGTGTGTGTGTGTGTGTGTGTGTGTGTGTGTGTGTGTGTGTGTGTGTGTGTGTGTGTGTGTGTGTGTGTGTGTGTGTGTGTGTGTGTGTGTGTGTGTGTGTGTGTGTGTTTGTGTTTGTGAGTATTTTTGTTTTGTTGTTGCGCTCTCCCGGCCGCGATTGTTTTTCCCACGACATTGACGAATTAAACCGCTGCAAAAAACAAAACCGTACTGCGGGATTCGAACCCGGGTCAAAACGCGCAGTCAATACAGCGTGCTATCCAATGTAGCCACACAAGGCGACTCGATTGCAGACGTCTTCTTTAGCAATATGTACCAACGGTTTCGATAGTGCGAGACGTTAAAACCGTAGTGAAAGTACGCATGCGCCGTGCAAGAAAATCTCGTGGGAATAAAAATTTAGCCTTCCGACCTTGGGTTAGCAGTATGCGAGCTCGCCTTTGTAATTTTGCCACGAAATATGACATTTGTGAACTAAAATTTAAGGAGAAATGTACATACATATGTATATAATAAGAATAAAAATAAGAATAAGAATAAGAATAAGACAAAGAAGAAGAAGAAGAAGAACAACAATAACAATAATAATACATATTTTATTTCGCACATATCCACTCAAAGAGTGCTCAAGGCGATGTATATAATGTTCATTAAACAATAAAAAAATTACTCCAAGGTCATAATCTATATAATTACATTAAATTACAATTTACATGGCATGATTTGTAATTGTACTATAATAAAATTCTTTACAAGTTAAACAAATATTATTTTAGTCTCTTTTTGAAGATTTCTACTGAAGGTGATTCACGAATACTTAAGGGTACGTTATTCCATATTTTTGGAACAATGTTCTGGAATGATCTATCCCCCCAGTTTGTTTTTGTTTTCGGTACTACCAATTGAAGTTTTGAGGTTGAACGTAGGTATCTGGCAGGATTACGAATCTCGAGGATATTACTAAGATATTGTGGATTACAAGACTGAAGGGTTTTACACGTGATCAATAAAATTTTGTAAGTGATTCTCTTAGAGACTGGTAGCCAAGGAAGAGATTTCAAGACATGCGAAGTGCTGTCGGATCTTTGTTCCTAAATGTTATACATGATACTATTTTATTATATTTTGTAATATGTTGCATGATGCGCATGCTAATGCTACTTTTCAGAATTATACTACGGTTGAAACAATTAATTTAATTTTATATTTCCTCCCGGTTTTTTTTTCTCCATAATTTTCACTACTGTATTCCAACGATAATCCATTCACTGAAATGTATCACGTTTTAAACGAAACAATTATTTGCAATACAGTCATGTAATGCGTATCATGTTTCATATTCTTTATTTTTATGCTAATTGATTTCCTTTATTCTTTTTAATGGGTTTGTGTCTTTGTATGTCTATTTGTTGCATGTGAACCCATACAGAGTTTCCATGTTGTTTATCATTGGACCGAATAGAATACATTGAAATTGAATTGAATAGAAATTTTATACTGCTGTCCTTTTCCATACATTTCGTTTTACACGTATTAAAAATTAATAGAAGACAATTTTATCACTTGGATACGGGAAATGATAAATAAGTGAAAAGACAAGATTAATGCGACACTACTAACAGCTCAGATATAGCCAACACATGTTAAAATCTGAACAAACCCTTACATTTATTTTGAGTGGTATGATGACGGAATATTTATATAATATTGGATGCACTACAGTTGTATCAAAAAAGTGGCTTATATGTGTAATAATATAGAATATATTTCCACCTACACCCAAGTGTTATTCTTTTCCTGTTATCCGCAAACAGCTGCTTGCACCGTTCCAGCTTTTACAAGTCAGCTGTCTTCGAGCGATTGTACAGCTGGGGCTACAGTGAATCATGGTGACATATGCACCTATACGTGTGCGTCTGGTTACTCTCTGCAGCCTTCTGATACTTCAAATTGCACGTCAGGCACACTGACACCTCCTACTTGTGAAGGTAAAATAACATATCCCTATCTTTTGGTGTAGATCTGTTACAAAAAGAAAATGCTTATTTCGATAATAATTATTCTTAATTACTAGAATGTAAAATGACCTTTCTCTGAAATTTATTCCATAAAAAGGTTATATATATTTTTTCGATAACTTAGTGTCTTATTGTTTATGTAATTGATAAATAGCCCCCCAAATATGAATTTTGACTTCATCAGTATACGCTGCCAACGATATGCTCATGAATATTTCGCATCTACATACTCCCATGTTCCCTTTCCTTTTCTATATATTTTCAAAAGATTATGTCAAGCTAAAAAACAAGAGCCCCAGGGGGCACGACGCTCACATGAGGTCTAGCAAACTCTCTATGGTACCCATAGAAAAAACATCACATATACATATAGTTTAGCCCTTGGAGTCTTATATCTAGGCACCAATGTAGCGTAATGAACCAGTTGGAAAACTATGCATCCCCTTGCCATATACATGTAGCTGATTTTACCAAGTTAAATTAAATTCTAACATCTAATCTTATAAAAACAAGGCACGCCATATTATCTTAACATTTGAATTTTGACCTACTTATGTGACCGAGACCCCAAGTTAACATTGAGATACATGTAGCATCTATACCATCCAAGTTAGTCATAAATGGGCAAATATCAACCAAAGAAGAAACTTGCAGGTATATTATATCATTTTACTTTATTTGACCTTTGACCTAAATGTGTGACCTTTGACCCCCAAATAACATTGAGGTCCCTGTTAGTCATCTACCACCCAAGCTGGGTTTCAAACGGGCTTGTGGTTCGAAAGTTACCCAGTTTGGGCCCTTTTTGGCCATGTCTCATGGGCCCCCAGGAGGACCTGGTGTACCATACCCCTGAGGATCATTCCCACCAAGTTTGGTCAAAATCCATTGTTGTGAATGTGAATTATTCCCATAGGGCCGTACCCCAAACTTTTGTCTCCCCCCCCCCTTTAGGGGCCAAACGAGGCCACCCTGGGCATTGTCATGAGGAACATTAATTCAGCACATACAGAGGTATCTACACACATGGTGGCTTAACTCAACTCTTTCTGGATCTAGAGAAAAAGATGTTTGAAAACTAAAGGGCCCTGCCCTAGGGCCCTCAGGCGGGCCAGGTGTACCATTTGAAGACCCGTGAATCCCCACTCCCTAAGGATCATCCCTTCCAAGTTTGGGCCAAATCCAATCATGCAATTGGAAGAAGAAGCTGAAAAAGTGTAAAAGTTTACGCACGACGAACGACGCACGACGCACGACGGACGAAAAACGATCGCAATAGCTCACTTGAGCCTTTGGCTCAGGTGGGCTAAAAATGGGAAAAAATGTTTCTTTTGTTGGATAGGTAAAATAATAGAAACTAGATGAAATGGTTTAAATTATAACAAGAAAACGCAGATAAACTCATTTGATGGAAGTAAATATAAACTTACATTTTAAGTTGTTTATTGAGAGGAAAGTCATAGCAAATATCCGTGATGGATGTGTTTTTTACATTTCCACCCCTTTACCTAGCCATTATTATTATTCTTCTTTTTTACATATTTCTTTATTGGTGATCCGCGTAACCGCGGTCAAGGGTTAAAGGTCAGTGACATGATTGGGAATACTTGAAAATGCTTCAAGCACCAATTGAGTTGAAGTATATACCAACTATACACTAGCAGTAGTGGATCTCCCACCTGGGAGGATTTGTCTGTAATTTGTTTACTTAAGGAGAATCAAGCATAAACATCGGAGAATTTTAATTTTATCCGGGCACGATAACAATAAGCCCCGTAGAGAACCACACAGTAGGTTTCCCTGCTACGAGTGATATTGACATTGTTCATTTTATAATGAGTCAACATTTGACTACAAGATTTTCACAGGAGAAGCCTTGAATAGTTTACTTGATTCTAGAGTGGTTTCAGCCCAAGTTGAGGACTACCCCCAATCATGTTATTTACCTTTAACTATTGGATCTAACTAGGTGCGCGCGCGCGTCACGATGGGCTTGCACGGGCGTGTCAATTTTTTGTTTTGTTTCAACTTTTAAAATGCTCCCAATGACTTCTTTTTAACAGCAGTATACTTTCCAGGTCATTTGGAGCATTTGGTGCGCGCATACGTGTGCGTCTGCTTACACTGCACGACCTTATCATACTTCAAAGTGTGCCTCAAGCACACTTACGCCCCCAACATGTGAAGGTGAAGGAACAATTTTTTTTCAGCCACCCCGCTTGATGTAATAAAAGCAAACAATTTTATTTAATAATACCAAATTAAAATTAAACCTGCCTTTTTTTCAAAATGATAACGCTGTTATTTTAATCACTGATTTGATTAGCTTATTGTTTTATAATAAAAAAATATAAAATAAAATAAGAGATTAATGTAAACAAAACCACATTATTAGATTCCGGGCTTCACTTGTTTTAAGTCTTGGACAACGTATCAACTTATGATAGTACTTCAACGTATCAGCTATTTTTATACAGCTATCCCTTTCCATATATTTCATTTTACACATATTAAAATCAATACAAGACAAACTTTATCAGTTGGAAAGGAGGGATAATAAATAAGTAAAAAGAGAAGATTATTGCGAGGAAACTAACAACGCAGATATACACATGTTAAAATCTGAATAAACTGAAATCTATTTTGAGTTATATGATGACGGAATATTTATATAATATTGGATGCGCTTCAGTTGTATAAAAAAGTGGTTTGTATGTGCAATAATATAGGATAAATTTCCCACCTACACCGAGCTGTTATTTTTTTCTTGTTATCCGCAAAGAGCTGATTGCACTGTTCAGCTTTTACAAGTCAGCTGTCTTCCATCGATTGTACAGCTGGGGCTACAGTGAACCATGGTGACATATGCACCTATACGTGTGCGTCTGGTTACACTACACAACCTTATAATACTTCAACGTGTGCCTCACCAAACATAAAATAAAAGCAAACAATTTTATTACATCATACCAAATTAAAATTAAACCTGCATTTTTTTAGAATGATAACGCTATTTTCTTAATCACTGATTTAATTAGCTTATTGCTTTATAATAACAAAATGATGATAGAAAATAAAATAAGACTGTTATAATAACCAAAAATATTAAAGTGATAGGCTAAAATTGTGGGGCTTCCATTTCAAAAATTGTCAAACTTTGATATCTGAGCTACATAGTAGTGTCCAAATGGAAAGTTACACTGCCAATGGCAAGTTATACATGAATAAACAATAAAACTCGGGCGAGTTTAATTAACCTAGGTGTACACACAGTAAGTCTATGGGCGGAAATGGGCAAGTGAATCTGGTCAACTTACGATTTTTACTTTTTTAAAGCACTAAATAATTATTTTGAAATGCAATTTTTTCGGGGCTTCATTTTTAGACCTTATCAAAGACACTGGTAGCATGGGAAATCATGCGGCTCAGATTTTTTAACTGTGGTAAATGTTAGCCAATACCTTTAAGAAAATGAAAGTTTTCCGATCTTCCCCGTTAGATTGAATAAAAAGCAACTTCTTTTCATTTAATTATTCAAAATTACTGAAATCAGAACTAATTCATTTCTTTATAAAAAATTTGTCTTCTAGAACTGTAAAATTGTTATCTTAAATAAACCCCCTTAAATTTGAATTTGGGTTTCATCCCTTTCAATTCCTAAACAACGTACAAATTGAGGACCATACCTATATAAAATGCATCTGCATTCTTTTATCTTTGTGTCCTTTTTGAACTGATCTTTTATAGATCACATCAAAATATAAAAGAGGAAAAAGTTAATGTAAGTTTCTAATAGAAATAAACATGAATTTAAATGTTGAGTGGTTTGAGGATATGAAATCATTGCATGCAACCTTACTGAAATGGCTTATTTAAATTTATTTTTTCCAAATTATTGAAAACTAATATGATTCGTTACTTAAATAAAGGTTTATTCTGTAGAACGCTGCAATTTTATTTTTTTGTACCTAAAATTATTCTCTGTTTGATTTAAATATGTAGTTTGGGGAATGTATCAAATATGGACAATACTGTTATAACAAAAATAATATACATTTTTAATACGTATCGTTTTATATTCGTGCCCCTTTCAACCCCCCTTCTTTTACGAATATCAAAATTTAATAGAAAGTGAAGTTTTTTTTTGGACAGGAAAAATTAATATAAGCAAAAAATAGTCACATTTGTGCAAAAAAAAATGAATCCCAGATTCCCACATACATAGTAGTAAGCGTAAACTGACATTTTTTAGTTGTTTGTTGATAGGAAAACGTCGAAGACACTCATATTGAATGCATTTTGTCATAGTTTATCTGGTTACACTACACAGCATTCTAATACTTCAACGTGTAACTCAGGTACACTTACACTTCCAACATGTGAAGGTAAATGTTAATGTACTTATCTTTCTGATTGATCCGATAAAAACATTTAATAAGAAAGATATGAACAGTATGAAAATGGATAACTTTGCTTGATTTTTACGCAGTAAAAACGCTTTTTGAAATATTTTAAACAATTTTAAGCCTGTCACTCCAACAGAGTTGTTTTCAACATTTTAAACAACCATGATTGTGGAATCCGTCTTTCTAACAATATATTGATTAAAATTCAAACTAAGCAGTTCAAATTTTAACTATTTTTATTTAACAATCATGGTTGTTTAAAAATTTGTAAAAATGTCATCTTGTTGGAGTGACAGGCTTAAAAACGGTCAACAGTTGTTAAAGAGCTCTTAACTGTGAAATGTTAACGTTTGGTAGATCATAAGGAATAACTGCAATATCTCAAGTTATGATTCACGTGTATGTGAAAACTATATCATTATTGTTGTTAACAGGTGCTTTCATTGCTATCTTGATAGTTTTTTTTTCTGTCATGTTTTTTATATAACGTATTGTATGGATGTTTTCTCATATATAAATAATGTTGAGAGTGAGTTCAAGTCAGGTTAATTCAAGCACGACGGGGTTAGTACGGGGTTACATACTTTCCATGACCCCCATATTCTCCAATGTACGTAAACAAGGGTACCGGGCATTACTCATAAATACATCATTTCAAGAAAAAAACAAATCCAGTCCAAATAATATACAATCTACACCAAAATCAACGGTGTTATAGCACAGAGCATGAAGGTAATAGTTTCGGGAACAACTTGGCTGAATGATTGTATTAATATTTGATAAAGCTTGGAAACTAATAATATTCATCGTATTTTGATAAAATTTAATTGAAGTCACAAATAATTTTTTTAATTTCTTTATTCCAATTTCAGATTTACAATATTGATGTTAAACATGTTAAAGTGTGCAGAAACGTAAGTTGAGAGTGATAGGTGGATTATTATCATCAATTGCATTAATGTGGTTTTAGTATTGGCTATATAATACGGAATATGTTGTATACGTTGTTTCAATTATTATTTTTTTTTTCGTTGACTGATTTAGCCGTAGTTTCAGTTGCATATCAGATTTTAAACAATATCGCCATATATTATTTGTTTACAGAATCAGCTACTTTAACTTCACGATCAGTTCCCACGGTGAGCCCGTTAACAACGGCAAACAAAACTGGATCAAAGGAACGGAAAACATGGTTGTCCTCAGGTGTGGTAGTCTTGACTCTTTTCACGCTGAATCTTTTCTATTATAATAACAATATTATTCTTTTGACATTCTTCTTTGAATAATACTTTCCTTATCGGGGTTTAGAAAATAGTAAAAAAAAATCAAAGATGTTACTCCAGCACACCATTCTGTACAAAGATAATGCATCAAAAAGAATTAATACGATTGTTTAATTTTCCGATTTTGAATGCAACATTAGGGCTCAAATGGTTAATTCATTATGTGATATTTTCTGAGATGATTATTCATTCATTTATTTGATTGATATTTCTAAATTAATATGAAATACATATTTGTACGATTGTAATTACACGTACGTATTGCGTATTTTTCATATGAAGGCAACGATACAAATTGTTATTTCGAGCAATTGGTTCCAAAACCCATTTAATTTGTTATTGTACATGATAAAAGGCTGTAGTATAAAACAAAATGCAGAAACACAATTTAGCTTTGTGTCGGTATAACAATAATCAACAGTCAAGGATATTTGGAAACATGCATGAAGGCCAAATCTATCAAATCCGAAAATTATTAACCACTTAAAAGTCGAAAAAAATGCACCTTAAACTGACTTGCACTATTGAGATCTCTTTCTACCTCCATACTTTCAGTTCGACTCCTCTGACGTCGAACCAGAAATGTTATTACGCCTTAACCCATCCACGCACAAATCCAACATTTTGTGGTTTATTATCAACACTCCTGAATTAGTAGTAGAAAAATAAAGTAAAACTGCCTAAAGAAAGGGCAAAAATTTCCCTTCAATTTGAGCCCATACTTATCACAGGCAAATTTACGAATCAATAGCAGGATTTTTCAAAATAAAAATGTTCAAGAAATCTTCTATTGGCAACGCTTTCAATGATTGAAAATCCACTATATCTCATGCAAATTGGCAATGCTTGACCAGAAAAATTACATAAATATATTTTTAAATTTATAATGCATACCACCTCTTTTGGAAGTGTCATTCAAAGAAATAAAAAAAAATGTGTTGCCAATTTGAATGATTAAATAGGGATATAATTCTTCCAAAAATAAACCACGTGCATGGATGGGTTAAAAGGAAATGTCCCAATCTGTGCCCCACACTCACAAACAAGCAAAATCACACCCTGGCAAGATGACCTCGACGATGAAGAAACATGTATATGTTTACATCGGGTTATCTTTGCTTCCTTACGCAATTAAATCACTTCTTAAGATTCAATTTTTCCTGCACATCAATCTGTAATATGTTTTTTGCAATCCTTGTAGTTAGTGCTTTATCAATGCTATGTATTTTTCTTATTATTATTTCAGAATATATTACAGGAGTGATTGTATTTGTTACCATCTGTCTGATAGCGGTGGCGATTGTAGTTGTGACCGTTGTGGGTCGGAGTTTAATAAGGTAACATTAAAAGATTTCCTTATTCGCCACATTCATCTCCACGTATGACCGTAGAAAATTCCCGGTCCCTGATTCATGGGTGGCGATGACGTGTCCCCATTCGATTTTTTTTCGTTGGGGGGGGGGGTGTTCGTTCCCCTTCGATGTTTATAAAAAAAATACTATTTTGTTAGCATTATTTATTGATAGATTTGTAATCTGCAAAACTATTGCACAATTGGATTTGGCCCAAACTTGGCAGGAATGATCATTAGGGGGTGGGGATTCAGGGATCCTCAACTGGTCCACCTGGCCCTAGGGGCCCTAAGGGCCCAGGGGCAGGGCCCTAAAGGGCCAAAAGTAGGTAGTTTTCAAACATCTTTAAGCCACTTTCTGTGTCGATACCTCTATATGTGCTGAATTGATGTTCCTCATGACAATGCCCAGGGTGGCCCTGTTTGGCCCCCAAGAGGAGCATTTTTTATTTATTTTATTTTTATTTTATTTCTTTTCTTTTTTGGGGGGGGGGGGGTAGGGCCTTATAGGGAGAATTCACATTCACATTCACATCAGTGGATTTAGATCAAACTTGGTGGGAATGATCCTCAGGGGGAGGGAAAAGAGGGTTCCTGGAATGGTTCATAAAGGCCCAAACTCGTTAACTTTCTAACCACAAACCCATTTGTAACCTAACTTGGGTGGTAGATGCGTAACAGGGACCTCAAAGATATTTGGGGGTCAAAGGTCACACATGTAGGTCAAAGGTCAAATGAAGTCAAGTTTCTTCTTTGGTTGGTATTGGCTTTCTTCTCTAGATCCAGAAATAGTTCAGTTAAGCCACTTTGTGTGTAGATACCTCTATATGTGCTGCATTAATTTTCCTCATGACAATGCCCAGGGTGGCCCTGTTTGGCCCTCAAGGGGGGCAAAAGTTGGGGGTAGGGCCCCGTAGGAATAATTCACATTCACATCGATGGATTAAGACCAAACTTGGTGGGAATGATCCTCAGGGGGAGGGGAAAGAGCGTTCCTGGAATGGTACACCAGGCCCCCCTTGGGGCCCATGAGGCAGGACCTATAAGGGCCCAAACCAGGTAACTTTCTAACCACAAGCCCATTTGTAACAAAACTTGGGTGGTAGATGCGTAAATGGGACCTCAATGTTATTTGGGGGTCAAGGTCACCTAAGTAGGTCAAAGGTCAAATGTTAAAATACTAGGGTGATGTTAGAATTTAATTTAACTTGGAAAAATTATCAGCTATATGGCAAGGGGATGCAAAGTTTTTCAACTGGTTCGTTTTACTACGTTGGTGCCTAGATATCAGGCTGCAAGGGCCAAAGCTATATGTATAACTGATGTTTTTTTCTATGGGTACCATAGAGAGTTTGTGAGACCTCAGGTGAGCGTCGTACCCCCTGGGGCTCTTGTTGTTTTTTTTTAAAGTACCACTTAAGCGGAGATTTAAGGAACATATCTGGAGTCCATCCAAAGGTTGGGAGTAGGGGGTATGTTCAGCACATTTTGAATTTATTAATAAAAACATTGTATCTGTTGTAATTAATTTCAGAAGGAAGATTCAGTGCTCATCACCTGTCAAAGGCGTTGCAATCACGATCAACTTGAACCAAACGCAGAATACTACAACACCAACAGCTCCACCAGTCACGGGATATTACGCCGAAAACTCTACAGCCTCTTCACCGCAACCACAGACCGTTGATGAAAGCATTAATTCTGAATTCACCTGTGTTTGATTCTCCATATCGCATGCACAGATATTCAGCGATAGCATTTACTATTGATTAACATCCTGGACTTTTTTGCAGTTTTGCTAACTTCTGTTCCGGCTCAGAAGGGAGGCGACGACGTTGATTTAATGCAGACAATCAGTTTCAGTTGTACAATCCCTTTTCTTCCGTTTTGTGTGGTTGAACTAGGTGTAAAACAATATACTTTCGCGACATGAAGTTTTCGCGGATACTAGCCAAGGGCCACTTCGCGTGCATGAAACTTTTACGAATCATCGACCATGAAAAAATAAAATATAACAAAATTAGGTAGGAAGAAGGAATTTGGTGTTTTATTAATTATCACAACAATTTATAGAAAATATTTGTTTCAGTGCCTCTTAATACACGGTTTTATCAAATGTAGAAGTACTTTGCACCCGTAATTGTAAGTAACCGCGCTTTATATCTCGCGAGTCATTTGACTTTTATAGTACACGGTCTGGTACTGGCATTAAAAAAAAGTTGTGTATACACAAGCTTTCGTGTGCATTCTGTTTTCGCGAATCTTGAATCCTCGCGAAATTCCCGAAAGCTTTACGCTCACGAAAATTTCTGGTTTTATATTATCATGGCCCTGGGAAGTGGAGGTGCTGGGGGTGCAGAAGCACACCTGAAAAATTTTATGTATGTAATAATGCTTTGTTTATACAGCCACAGCCACAATGATGCTTTCATCTCTTATATTACTTGCTAGATTGTTAAAAAAAAAAGGACCTTTGTAGAAATTTTGAAAATTTGGTCGGAATAATGAGGAAAATGATAATTAGATGCCGAAGTTGTATCAGAATTATAAATATTACAATTAAATGAAAATAAGAAGATATTATGGTGAGATATTTGGTGTTGTGAACAAAGAAATATATAAATTGCAACGTTACATGATAATGATTTAATTCAGAGACATTTAAAACATCACTTGGGCAAAGAGTGGCCTCGTGTGTGCAATAAAAGAAGAATGAGAAATAATTCGGACAGTTTTCTTTTTAATTGGAAACATTCTTGAAAACATGCAGATTGCATTCCTCTGAATCTGAAGATGTTTCAAAATTTCTGAAAGAGTATGTTTTCGGCAAATTTTTATTTGATTCTAAGTTAAATACATTGTACTACTATGGCATAAAATGATGTTTGCAAACAAGTTCTGTTTAGGAAAAGAAAATCTGATTCTTATTGATGTATACCATACGTTTTAAGAACTTTTCAATTTGTAATTTCTTCGTAGAGGAGGGGGAGGTAAAAGTAGGAAAATTGTGAAAAATTTCGGCGCGCTCAGCGTATGCTAACTATTTTTCTCACAAAGCGCACCAAAAAAAAAATGGAAAGTTAATATAAGTTAAATGGTTTTGTAGTGCCTTGCGCTGCTTTTTAAACATAGATTTTGAAATTGTCGGGGTTTTTTCTGTAGGTGGGGGGGGGGGACAATTATGTTTGTCAAATGTTTTCATCGGTGAGTTAATAAAATGGCACAATTTTCGGCGCGCTTCATGTGCAAAATCAAAAGCAGGCTCACAAAAAGCGCATTTTTGCATTACGTCAATTTTGGGAAGGGGGCAAAAGGAAAATTTGTCGATATTTTCGGCGCGCTGTGCACGCAAAATTGTAGTGCTATATATGCTAACAATTTTCTCGAAAAGCGCGCAAAAATTGATCATTGTGTGCATATGCAAGTTTACTTGTTTCGTAGCGCCTTGTGCTGGCTTTTTAAACATATATCTCATCAATTTGCTTGGGATTTTTTTTTAGTGGGGAGCAAAACAATATGTTTGCTCCAATATTTTTAATGGCGTGGTAATACAATTGAAAATTGTGTAAGTTTAATTTGTTTTGGTGCCTTGCACTGCTTTTTTAAAAAAACATAGATTTTTACAATTTATCAGTTTTTTTTTTTTGGGGGGGGGGAGGGAGGGAACAATATTTTCATTGGCGAGTTCATATACTGGCACAATTTTCAGCGCGCTTCGCGCGCAAAATAAAAAATAGGATCACGAAAAGCGTGCCGCAAAATAAATGCATATTTTAATGCCTTGCGCTGTTAGTTTAACGTAATTTTTCAATTTATCAGGTTTTTTTTTTTGGGGGGGGGGAGAGTGGACAAATATGTTTGCCCAATATTTTCACTTGCGTGATAATAAAATGTCACAATTTTTCGGCGCGCTCCATACGGGATAGCATTTTTTTGCGTGAGGCTCACTGCAAAATTGAATATTGTGAAAGTGTAATGGTTTTGTAGTGCTTGCGCTACTTTGTAAACATATTCTTGCATTAAGTACTAAGAATTTGTAAATATTTGAATGGGGCAAAAATATCAAAGATGTACAAATTTTTGGCGCGCTCGGTGCGCAAAATTGCAATGATATACTATATGCTAACGATTTTTTCTCGCAAAGCGCGCGCGCAAAAAAAACACACACATTTTTTTGTAAGTTTAATTGTTTTGTAGTGCCTTGCGTGGGGTTTTTAAACATACATCTTTTTCAGTTTTGTCAGTTTTTGTCTCGCCTGCGTAGCGGCGCGAGACATGGGTATTACTATTTCCGGCGTCGTCAACAATTGTGTTGTACACACAATAACTTTCTAAGGCTTCGAGGTAGGATCACCAAATTCATACCAGATGTCCATCTTATGAAGATACAGTTCAAGTCTGAATATGAGTCGAATTTGAATAAGGTCAAAGGTCAAAGGTCAATGAACTTTCCATGACTGGCGCTGTGCTATGTTGTACACAGAATAACTTTCTATAGCTTCGAGGTGGAATCACCAAATTCATACCACAGGTCCATCTTTTGAAGGTGCAGGTCAAGTTTGATTTTGACATACAGTCTCTTCATGACTGCGATATGCAGGCAAGACAACGCTTGGCGTTTGCCTTGGTTTTTTTTTTTCGGGGGGGGGGGCGGAACCCTTGTGTTTGCCCAATATTTTAATAGGTGTGGCAATATAATGTCACAATTTTCAGTGCAAAATTCAATGGAAAATTACATCGTAAGCTCGCGCCAAGCGCGCCGCAAAATTGAAGATTGGGTAAGTTTTATTTGTTTTAGTGATTTACAATTTGTCAGGTTTTTTTAATATATTTATTTATTTATGTTTTTTTTTTTTTGGGAGGGGGGGACAAAACAATATGTTTACCCAATGTTTCCACTGGCATGATAATAAAATGTCACAATTTTCGAGGCGCTCACTTTTCTGAGAGCAATTTTTGGCGTGAGGCGCGCCACAAAATTGAATATGGTGAAAGTTTAATGGTTTTGTACTGCCTTGCGGTACTTTTTTAAACATAATTATTCTTGCATTATGTTTTGAGAATTTTTCAATTATGAATGGGGGCCGAAGTAAAAAAGGTGTCCAAATTTATGGCGCGCTCTGCGTGCAAAATTGCAGTAATATATTGCTAACAAATTTTTTCGCAAAGTGCGGAAAAAATGGAACATTGTGTACGTTTAATGTGTTTTTTTAGAGCTTTGCAGAGCTTTGTACAATTTTGTCTGTTTTTTTTGGTGGGGGCAAAACAACGTGTTTGCCCTAATATTAGTGGTGTGATAATGAAATGTCCCTATATTCGGCACGCTCCGCGTGCAAAATTGCAATATAGGTTACAATTTTTTTTATTTTTTTTGCGCCAGGCAAGCCGCAAAATTGAATATTGTAACAGTTTAATGGTTGTCAGGCCCGTAACCAGGCGGGGGGGGGGTCGGGGGTCGGGGAGTTCCCCCCGCGGGCAACCAAAGATCAGCTCGGTAAGGGAAACTAAAATGAAAGTCACAGAAAAATCACAGCACACACGAAGGTGCGTCAATCCATTTTTTTTTTTCGGGTGGGGGGCAATATTTTCATTGGAGTGGTAATAAAATGTCAACATATTCGGCGTGCTCCGCGCGCAAACTTGCAATATAGGCTAGTAATGTTTCGCGCAAGGTGTGCCGCAAAATTAAATATTATGGAATATTTCAATGGTTTGTAATGCCTTGCGCTATTCTTTGCAGGGTCAAGGAAAATGTTAAAATTTTCGGCGCGCTTTGCGCGCAAAATTACAGTAATATGTTAACAATTCTTCTCACAAAGAGCGACCCCCCGAACATTGTGCAGGTTTAATAGTTTTGTAGTGCCTTACGTTGCTCGTGAAACATATAATTTCTTAATTTGTCTTTTTTTTGGGGGGGGGGAAGGGAGGGGGAGCAATACATCATTGGCGTGGTTATATAGAATAATACAATTAATGGTTTTGCGGTGCTTGCGCTGATTTTTAAACATATAATTTTTCAATTTATCATTTTTTAGGGAAGCGGAGCAAAACAATATATTTGCCCCAATATTTTCATTGGCGTGGTAATAAAAATAATGTCGACATTTTCGGCGCGCTACGAGCGCAAATCTTGCAATATACGATAGCGATTTCTCGTGCGAGGTGTGCCGCAAAATTGAATATCGTGTATGTTTCATGGTTTCGTAGTGCCTTGCACTATTATTTAAGCATATTCTTGCGTTATGTTTTAATAATTTGACATTTTTTTCAACGTTTTAGTAGGGGTATAAGTAAGAAAAACGTCACGTTCTGCTTTGGGGGTGATCCCTGACTCGCCCTCCCCACATTTGCTACTTTTCCAGCATAAAGGTCTAAATGAAAACTGTGGTGATTCTGGCATTAATAACATATTGTGACAAATAGAAATGTGACCCCCCCCCCCCGTAAAAAAAAAAAAAAAATGTCTTATATGCTAAAATTATAATAATCTTGCTAATTGAAAGTATTTACTTTTATTATATTTTTTTTTACAGACGCTATATAACACTGTGGATGACCCATTTAAAAAATTGTTTAACTTTGCAATCTGACATATCAGACAGTGTTTGAATGGACAAATAAACACCCTAGAATACAAAAGTTTGAACAGTTATGCTGTCACTAGTGCAATATGTACAGATACAAATTGGCACATGAATTTCCTATCGGGCGATAGGAAATTCTGCAACACAGCAGTCTATGGGGAAAAGCTGGAATGGTCTCTCAATGATTCTCACTTTTTTTAAAACAGAGACACTGGTAGCATGGAAAATCATGTAGCTCATTTTTTTTTTTTAACTGGAAACATTGTTATACAGTGTCTTTAAGGTAAAAATGCAAATGTTATTTGTTTAATTAGCCAGAATTATGAATTGAAATGGATGAAATATTCGGATTGATTTGTTACTAAATGGAGCCAAAAATATAGATTTTCAAAGGTGAGAATGCATTTTTTCTTACCCTAGATGGGGAAACCCTCTCCCAGGCCCTCCCCAAAGCTATGCCAACTCGTTCTTT
>JZLH01S0356507.1:1491-17338 GCA_001188425.1 Eucidaris tribuloides
TAATAATCCTATTAGAAATATGTCGTGCCACTATTCCTGCTACTAATACTACTGTTACCAATTCTACACCGACAACTACTACTACTACTACTACTACTACTACTATTACTACTACTGTTATTACTACTGCTACTTCTAAAATTACTGCTTCTATTACTACTTCTGCTACTACTTACAATTCTATAAATGCTACTGCTACTATTATTACACTACTAATTCTACTTGTTCTATTATCTCTACTACTAATCATATTACTTCTTTAACTACCTGTAATCCTTATACTACTACTACTACTACTACTACTACTACTACTACTACTACTACTACTACTACTACTACCACCACCACCATGACTACTACTACTACTACTACTACTACTACTACTACTACTACTACTACTCCTACTACTATTATTATTATTACTACTACTACTACTACTACTACTACTACTACTACTTCTATTACTACTACACTAGTACTACTACTACTACTCCTACTTCTACTACTGCTACTATTACTACTACTACTCCTACAACTACTAACTCTATTACTACTTCTATGCGACATTGAATTAAATACAACGATCACATAGTGACTATGTTTACTTTGATACATTTCACATCATAAGTCATCGAAGTGCAAATATTACACATAAACGATAAACTTAGGTACATGTACTTGTATGACATTTATACAGTAATACTCAAAGACAATCTTGTTAGATCTGTCTCATATACATAGGTTGAAGATAACACATTAAATGGTGTAGCAGGATTAGAAGAAGTCCTTATTTTGTGATAAACTTACTTACACTGTTCAAGGCTTCTGTTTTCTGAATTTCATGGTCAAATGGTTATCACATTTTAAAGAGAATACACAGTAGTACTGGTTGATGATGGAAAATATTTCATCAAAATTTCACATTTCCATATTTTCCAGCTGAGAGTAAATTACATTTGCATTATAATGTGGGACTAATTCACTTCATATGCAGTAAAAAGTTGAGAAATTGGCAGTTTGAGTACCCGACGGAGTAGGCTCCGTTGCTGCAGTGTGTATGGCAACAATAAACATAGTCCCACATATAGATTTCTGTGTTAGTAATTTGTCAGCAGTGGGGATTTGTGTAACAGATTATGTCCAAAACAATAGCATTCAGTACCTATTGTCGTGACAGGCGAATACTTGTGTAGCTTTCAAGGGGACCAACTTCTACCTGGGCACCATATTAATAATAATAATAATCCACATTTTATTCGAAACAGAAATCAAACAAAGAAATCCTCCGAAAATTCATTTTGCCCAATTGATCGTTGGCCCGGCGGCCACTGAGCAGCGCCAGATCGACGTTGCTCTATCCCTTAAATCGTTGAACGCCAAACAGGGTAGCAGCAACTCCCATCTTTTAACGTCTTCTGGTCTGACGCGGCCGGGGTTTGAACGGGCTCGAACCCCCCGACCTCCCGGATGTGAGGCGGACGCTCCACCAACTGTGAGCCAACACAATCGGTTACTAACCTATGTATATGAGACAGATCTAACAAGATTGTCTTTGAGTATTATCGTATAACTAATCGGTCGCTAACTAAATACTGGTAAATGAGGGCTTGCTTCTCCATAAGTAACCTAATTCAAGACGAATCCATCCAGCCAAGAGATACACTGCACTTGGTTGTCGAGACATTTCATCTTCTCACAACCATGTTGACAACTATGTTGACACCCTACATAGATGTGTACTTGTTTCAATACGTCAATGTCACTTAACTTGCATGGTTTATGTGAAATAGAACGATAGATTCATATAAATATTTCACATCAAGTCATTGACAATAGTTCACAAGGGATATCTATCTTTATGTACAGTCAAGTGGTTTCACCCGATTCACTCACGGGTCTTGATCTAACGCATACAGGAATATACCCATGTACAAGAATCTGATTGAAACATAATTTAAACCATCTCTTTTATATACACATTATGAGGATCTGGTTGAAGCAGAGTTGACATGGATACAGCACAAATGCCAACATAATCTTTTGTTGTTACTCAGTTTTTACATCATTCATTATATAACAAAAGGAGCTACGATATAATGAAGAAAATCAATTCACATTTATTACCTAACAAGAACTCCCTATCAAATTCTTCATTATCATTGTCACTAACTCGCGGGTTTATATCGTGTAGACCGGCAGATTCAAACAAACACAATACCATCACATCATTAACTCATTTACTAAAGTTCACAAGTAGGGAAGTTTTGTTCCTATGTAGTGATTCGTTCCGTGGTTTATCGATCCAAACACCCAACACACAGACAGTAGATGGGACTACTAAGCATGTCGTATGACGTCGTTTTTTCCAACAAGAACTTCTGTACAGATGTCTTTGATATGTTACAAAGTTGCATCCAATTAGTGATCACAAAGAGACATGTCGACAACACTACTACTGGGTCCAACTGAATTACTCGCTATAATGACGTCAGAATAATACCAAAGGTCGGTCGGACTATGATGGTTGGTATGTGGTGACTAATCCACCTCAGCAAACCAACTTTTTTGGAGATAATTATAGAGGAGGATGGTAGACCTTGCGATACAATGAGAACCACCGTGGTTATTTCTAGTATCCAATGGTCTGACGTCATCGTACACCAGTTTAATCCATCTTGACAACATGTATCCAGGACGCCATATCCAGTCTGTCATGTAAGAGAAGAAAGCAAAGGAAGAATAAAGATATTATCAAATAATTGGGTAAAGTTGCAGTGCGATAAATGTGAAGTTCACAATTGCAATTGTATCTGACATTTTCTCTTTTAGTTGTTTTGGTTTCATTATTTTCACTTTGTGTCCTTCATGCATCAGTATTTTTTTTCTTTCTATCTTCATTTCTTCCTTATGCAAGTCTTAAAGACTAACGACATGATTGGGGAAAAGTTAGGACATACCATTTTATATACTACCTACAGAGTGAATCTTGACTGGAAGGATTTGTCTTGAATGTGTTCACTTATGGAGAATCAAGCGTAAACACACCAATATTGAATTACTCTCGTTCCTCAACAGAAATTAATCCCACAGAAAACTATACAAAACATGTTTCTGTCAAAAGGAATATTTGGTGGTAGTTCTTTTAAAATATGAATCAACATTTGAATCACAAACTTTTCACAACAGAATCCTAGAATAGTTTGATCCCAAGTTGGGAACTACGATCATGCTATTATGTGGATGGAATTATGTGTCCTCGTCTGTGATTTAAAGAATGATATCTGAAAACTACACGTGGATAAGTCCTGAAGGTCAGGAGTTTTTTTTTTTTTGATTTGTCCCCCTTTCTTTTCTGACATGTTTTTTTCTGGTAAATATGACTTGTTTATGCGGCCTAATTGCCTTCATAACAATTTTGTACGTTGTACCATGTCTACGGGCCTGGGCATGACATTATCAAAATCAAAATCCAAAGGCGATATCAAATCGGGGAGTTGATTCATGATGATAGTGTCATATGTATCCATCTCTCCTTTTGGACAATGGGTATGTACGTCTCATTTGGAAAGACTTATTCCTTAGCTCTAACAACTTGCACTGTAACACACACCAAAAAAAAAATACACACACACATTATTGCGTATACGCAGCTGTCATACCTTCACTTAAACTTAATGTTTTGTTTAAATGTTTTCTTTACCTGTGTAATGTAGAATACGGTCTTGAAAATGTCTTTCTTTACCATTGTGGAACGACACTACTGGTTGATGTGTGGGATGTAGAACTCCTAATGTACGGTAAAAGAAAAAAGAATAAACAATGCGTTATAAAGAGCGAAAGAAAGTAAAACAGACAGAAAAAATACATAAATAAGTACAAAAAAGGTAAGAAAAAACGAAAGAAAGAAAACAAGAAAGAAAGAGGGGGGAGAGAAAATGATATATATCAAACATATTTCATTGAAAATAACGGGGATGAATGTTTGCACACAAGGTTATTGGCATTTAACCTGTAGTCACTTTTATCACATTTACCCAGATTATTGTAATTAGTTTTTAAGAGAAAGAAGACCTGCACAAATATAATGCTCCAATGATTTTTATTAAGCATATTTTATTATAACTTTACAGTAATTTGAAGGTCATCAAAGTCTTGAATTCATGAATGGTCAAATCCAAATAATATATTGTAAAGTTGCATCCTATATCAAATATTGATATTGATTATTATTCCATAAAACAGTAAATTTGTATCTTTTATTGAAATGCGTATAAAATTGCAACGTGAGGCGGTAGCTGCACTTTTACCTCATTTTGTTGAAAAATTGGAAATTAATATAAGTTGTCAATGACCTGAGGTAATGAGTTCCTTGTTTATATCAATGATATTTTTAAATGTATTTTTTTGGTCATTCTGGTCATTTTTCTGTTTGCTGTTGATGCATGTGTGACAAGTTCCAACCAAAACATCCATACTCTAATATTATCATTCATTGAAGAAATTAAATTTATATCATCTAGGTTATAATGAACCTAATAAATTATCTCTAAATCTTTCCAAAACTATTTTTCTGAACAAGGAAGAGAAGGGTACCCATTAATTTACAACAAATTCAAATTGATAGCTCAGAAATAGGTTACAAAATATACAATTTCTTGGTATTGTAATTAATAACCTCCTAAACTGGAGTATTCACGTAAAGGGTATTTTGAAAATTTGGGATTAAAATGTTTTAAATATGATTTTTAATAGTCTTGTCCTATCACGTGAATTATTGAAATTACATTTGGGGTGACGCATACAGATCCCATCAGTTGAAACTTTTTTTTGTTTTTGTTTTTTGTTTGTAAGAAAGCAATAAAAGCTTGTTATGTTAGGGAAGACTTTAAGTATAAACGGAGAAATTATTTAGAATCTGTTAGAATGTATGTGGCTTGAACTGAAAAAAGGGATGGCAATCTTCTTGTTTTTGGGGTGTCTATTACAGAAAACCCGTATTTAAGTGAGCTAAGCTGAGTACAACATTAGTATGGGTTATGCTTTATGTTGTACACTAAATGTTCTTCAGTTTAATTCCAAGACTCGTTTCGCTTCGTTCCTGTTATTTTGTGTAATTAATATAAAACAAACCAGCTATTCTACTTCATCTCTTCTCATCACCCAGTTATACGAGGGTCATAGAACATTGTTAGAGGAATTTAGTTATACTATGTATCATTTTAAACTTGTTTATTTCTTGAACAGAAGTGTATATCAAAATATCATTGACCCACTTTTGATTGTGACTAATCTTGTAATGAACCGAATATCAGAGATCTTGCCAAATATAATTATATGGTGGTACTGTCGTTATGAAAAGTATTGACTTTATCGCAAGTTTCCTTTTAAAGTACCCACTCCATGGATGGCGTGTATGTATTATTTGTGTCAAATGCATAAACTGTGGACAGTGGGTAATTATGTTTGCCAATCACGATACAGCACCAATCCTCAAGTTGAATATCAACACTTTGAAATACCGTTGTAGGTAGTTTCATTTTTTGCTAGAACGAGACTTAGAGTTCGCATCCTAAGCGTTTTTCCCAACCAATGATTCTGAATTTTCCCAAACCCGTCGCTCGCTGCGCTCGCTCACAGATTTCTCTTAATAATTTAAAAGTGTAATATGCCAACACAACACAACAACCCCCCCGCAAAAAAAAAAGCCAATTAGATGATTTTTTTCTCTTAAAGACAGAGTAAGGGATTTGCACGTCAGAAAACGGTAAAATGAATGAAATCAGCCCAACTCATTCACAATGTGAAGATTAGTATAAATTAACACCTGTCACAAAACCTTTGGGTAGAATACGTAGTTTTGGTGAAAACCTGGACCGTTAAACTTCAAAATTTACACACTGTGACGTGCACGTTCCGTTAGTTCCAAATTTGTCCGATCAGCCGTTAGCCGAAGGTCGCGCGGAGTTTAGCCGTTTAATCAATCAGTGTGCTCCGCTGGTCTTGCGACGGTACACATAACCGCGATTCGCAATTTGAGCAACATTTAAACTCACGGAAAGAACAACATTCTGGTAACATTTCGTTATTAGTTTTTCTCATAAAACAACAAATTCATGACATATGAATATCAAACTTTCAATACATCATTTGTAAGTACTAAACTACCGTTTGGTATTGATAATGAAGGGAAGTAATAGACTTGCAAATCCCTGACACAATCTTTAATGCAACATCACAAATACCATTTATAGCTTTGTCTATTTTTGACTAGGGTCTTTCACATTTCACATTCCTCGTTACAGTTTGTGAACATTTAGCTTACTATGAACAACCGATTGATTCATAATGGAATGCATTTGATTTTATTATTCGCATACAAATATGAAAAGGAGCACAATGTGTGATTGACCAGTGTCTCACGCGCTACTGATGTCACAATGGCGTATACAAATCCCATTACCCTGACTATTTTTACATTGTGTCAGTTTGTAAAATTTATTTTGACACTCTAGAATATATAATATGCGTACACTATTTAGTGAAAAACAAACACACGCACGCACACACACACACACACACACACACACACACACACACACACACACACACACACACACACAGCACACACACACACTTACATACTTACATACATGCACGAAAACACATTTATTTAGTAATCTACATGTATTAGTAATCGTTTCTGACCCCCAAAATGATTTTGCTCATTACGCCACTGTAATCAATTATAAATTATTTTAAACTACTGCTATCCAGACTGTAAATACCACTGCACAGACATCACTTTACAATGATACGGTCTTTGACCCTAAAGGTCAACAGGAGTCAAATCTAAAATGTAGCCTGATTTGAGGAATAACTCTTATGTGATATCTTTCATTAATGGAAAATGTCATTTTACTGATCGAAAAGTGGGCACTTAACCAGCTTAGCAGCTCAAGATTAGCAGCTCTACAATTTATACATCATTATTTTGTAATTGTATAATTTTAATGACCCAACAAAGGTCTACCATTTGTTTTTCAATTCACAGACGAGGCAAAAATTGAGTTAATATCAACAGAGTTTGTTAAACCATGTAGGGCCATGGATAAATCATACATATTCTAGAATCGATGCAGAGATATGCACAATGTGCACCGCAAACGTGTAAACCCAATACGCATTGTTGCACATTAACTGGCCTGCGTGATTTGTGTACGTACGAAATGCCATTGTGGCTAATGCCACTCCGCTTCTGTTGTAAATATTCAATAATTTTGTAATTTTCACACAATATTGAAAATGTTTATAAGCAGTATTTTTTTTTGGGGGGGGGGGTTGAAAATCTTCATGGCCAAGATTGTATGAAATATTAACAAAATATGCACGCATGCAAATTAAAAGTTTTACAAAAAAAGATTTTAAAAACTTATGTTTTGACCCCAAATTGCCGTAAAAATAGCCGTATATCCAATTAGATGTTGTTTCATCAACTTGAAGAGAATTTAATTCTCTTTGATATGGAACCGTATTCACAGTAAAAGGAGGTTTCATTGAAAATATATCTTCAAATTGTTCAACCAACCTAGTAATTTTAGCAAAAAAAAGTTCATTGACCTTTTGTGGCCCCCAGGGGCTTAATTGGTCTTGCCTTTCCCTTTTAAATCTAATCTTTTGACATGTATTAAACATGTGGAAAGTTTGTTGCTTTTATCAAACAGTGCACAATTCGGTCCAAAAATGGAGCTTAGCTGCTGGACTATTTAGATCGTCAATTTTCGTTCAGTGGTTTACATTTTAGAGGCAATTTTACAAAGCAGCGCATTTCAGCTTTTCTAGTGGTGAGGCGTCCTACTGATGGCGTTGGTAGAAGTTACCCGTAAAATGTAAAGTTACCCAATAAAAATAGATGATCTTGGTGTCATTCTACTCACAAGAAAGTGTATCAATGAATAAATAAATATGAATCAATTAATTGGCAAAACTGTAAATGCAGAGTGTGCAAATACATATGTGGTTGTTTCATTTTCCCGGGGGGGGGGGGGGCGCTGCGAGAACTAAATTCTCGTAAAAAACACACACACACACTATCACACACACACACCAACACACACACACGAGCACACACGCACCAACCACACACACAGCACAGACACGACACCACACAAGCCCAAACCCCCACCATTTGGGCAATGTTTCGGGGGAAAATTAATTGGGTAACCTTGGGAAAAATCATTTGGAGGCAAACGAATGGGGCATTGCTTGACTTCCCCCCAGATAGACGCCGGATTTTAACATTCGGATCAATATGACGGGCTGCGTGGGATGGAAATTACTTAACTTAGTTTGTGGTGTCGAGCTTACCTTGATTGTACACGGCGAAATGCCGCCGACGGAATGCTCACGAAGATGGGAGACGAGTTGGCCGTCGACGCTACTACGCACAGTGATAAAAACCTACACACAAAGCGACCAAGCAGTCGGGCCCGCCCGCGCGATTGGTCGCGCGGGGGCGAGGTTGATGAAGATTTGGCTTTCCTTTTATGTTTAGATAAATAACCAATAAAAGTAAAAAAAAACAAACCCAAAAAACCCAGATAAACGCCCAGCATAGCAGTAACAGAAAAGAAAGAAAAAGCAAGCATCCAAAATGAAAACAAACATTAACCGACTAACAAAATCAAAAATAAAATAATAATAATTAATAATAATAATAATAAATATAATAATAATATAATAATAATTAATAAATAATAAATAAATAATAATTTGATGATAATCATCAAAATCCATCTATCAATCTACACAAAAATATGATCATGGTAAATAATTTAAAAAAAAAATACTACCCAATAATTAACACCACTATTAATTAATTACACTGAATGAATTAGTGTTTCGCTTCAAGACTGAAGTCAAAATAAAGGAGATTAAATTGTTTTGTTTTTCGTTTTGTCTCTAAACCAAAAACCTGCTTAATTACTTTTCAATTTATTTCAAGCAACATTTCTAAGAATTACTGTCCCTGGCTTGTTTTTCCAACCCTTTACCAAACAAACGGGTTAGTTCGGGTGGACTTCAAGTTTTAATATATTAAACTAATTCCATTCGGAGGATCTAGATTTATGGAGGCCGGCCTGCCTAATAAGTAGGCGAAACTCTGAACCTTTTCCATTTCCCGTTACTACATTTCACTCGGCGGATGGTCGCGATAAAGAGTGACTTCACATCAAATTTGAATGTTTCTAGAAATTATAGAGGCACCAAAAACAAAAAACACACAAAAAACACAAAAAAACGTTGGCACTCTAATCCATGCCTGAATAATTTGGGTTTGCTATGAACATTCATTTTTCAATTGAGTGCGAAATTTGATGCTGCCTCTACAATCAAAAATTGATTTAATTTTAGGCAAGAAACATTTCGTTGTTATGCTGAATTAATACCTTATAAGTTATTGTCAGAAGGTGCACTGAGCAAAATGTTTTCTTTCCGTTCGATCCGCCCAGTAACAGATGCAGTATACGGTTTTTTTTTTGTTCAAACCCAATGAGAATAATGCCGTTTTGCCAATAAGACCATAGCGTCGACCAAGAATGTTGACATTTTCAACAAGCCTATTTTTGTAAAGACAAGACTAATATATAATCTAGATGCTGCAATGATTGCATCCTTGATAATTAAACCATAATTATGTTAATTATTGGCACTTTCATCACTTGCTCACAAATTCTGTGTTTACAAACAGCGCTTCATTTTAAATGGTTTTTTTACCTGAATTGAACAGAAGCCAGCTTACAGTTGTCATCAAGTGAATAAAGCTGTCAAGATATTACTGGCAGCGGGAGGCGTGCGTTCCATTTTAAACAACGCTGGCGAAGATTTTCTCTTTGTTAAATTGTGCAAAGAGACGCTGCTAGATGCAAAGCCTATTCAATTATCGTCATCAATCGATGTGCGTGTTGTTGCAGACGTGTAACTAAGTTACTATTCCTAAATTCTGTGGTAGGTCCAATGATCTGTGGGTTTTGGCTACATTTTACGAGTGTCCGACTTGGCTGGCGACCGTCCGGTAATTGACATTCGTCCTTGGATGTCGTAAAGAACGCCGAACGCACAGTTGCGATGGTTTCAGTGGTAGGGCTACACGTTCCAACAGTGTGGCAGTGCGGCCTACCACTGGAGTACCACATCTCGAACTATTGATTACATTTGTCTTTCCCCTAAATTGTCTTTGATTTTGCTAACTCAATAGAGGAAAGAAAATGACATACGCACCGTTTGGAGGTAGTACCCTCCTTGGCTATTACAAGTAAATAAAAATTGCCATAGATCCAACAATTTGTATGGCGGTCCTATTATTCTTATCGTTGGGCTCTGGCAACTCGTACGCCGACCGAGGTCTACGGAAAATTCAGCAGGAAACAACAACGTAGAGTAGACTTTTGCATCCAGCCAGGTTCGTAGCAATTGAAGCAAAAGAAAATCCTTCGGCCAGGGTTGTAAACGGAAACGCCGCAGGCAGGAGGAGCTGCAATAAAAAAATTATTAGGTTGTTACAATACCGTGCCAAAAATAAATAACACTGTAAACAGAAAGCTAGATGGTGTTTCTAGTCATTAAGCTTCAATCAGCAGGTTGAATGATTCCTTAACGTAATCTAATTCAAAGTGGTTATAACGTACTTTCACGCTAGTATTAGGTTTAAACAATTATTAACAAAACGTATATCATCATTTTATATTGTTTTGACTTTTGATGTTTTCACCACTACTGTATATTATGTCATGGGTGGTCATGTTTGCGGCGAGCGGCCTCCACTAACCTGGCGACCATCGTCCATCTCTATCATCTGACGAAATCCAAGCTGAGCATCCCACTACCGTGGGAGGCGTGGTAAGAGTGACTGACCACTTTCGTGTCCAGTCTTTCTTGTCACACGGCCGGGATTACCATTCGCATTCACGTCGATCTCCCGTAGACGATCACCGCGTCGTGCATTCTGACGTAGTTCGCGTGCTATCAAAGAAACCACACGGTCTACGTCATCATCACGACGCATCTGCACCCATATCCTCTCTAACCCAGGCAGGCTGGCCAGCAACCCGTCATCATATGGTGTCATGTAGTCAGCCGTGACATGACGGATTGATGGGATGGTGGGTGGTGGTGATGGGCCACTGAAGTCGAGGGAGGACCACTCGACTGTCATTGACTGGATGTGTGCAAATGATTGTAGCACACACCACAGTCTGTGGGTGGCGGTGGCTGACAGGAAACTGAAAAGAATCCTTACCTCCGTGATCTGTATAATGGGTAAAAAAACAATGACGTGTTAATGGAATCTCACAAATAATTTACTGTATTGTTTTTGCATGATGGTTTGTTGATAAATGAAGTTCACATGGTATTTTAAGACTGATTCTTCTATAACGTGGTTCTACGACGAGTTATGTACGGTAACACAACACGTGGGGTTTGTCTGTGGATAAAACAAAATAAGCTGGAAATGAAAAGAAAGTTGACAATAAAACCCTGTAATTTTTAGATGATGTAAAGTAATTAGAATTAAGTAGTTGCATTTCGTATGTCGATGGTTGACAATGGCAGCGTGAGCTATCTAGCTATTGTTTTATGTAATCAATATAGTTGATTAGTTAAATCAAGGTTTATATTTTCACCAAACTCTTCTCAAGTGATTACTGTATTGTTTTGTGCCTTGTGCTAGTGTGTGTTACGAGTCATTTGACCAAAAGGTGCCTTTACACGTGCACGAATTTTGATTCCGCATCACCTGCACAATGGCGTACCTAGGCGTGCCATTCTGTGGTATGCAGCTCGCTCAACTCTCTAATCCTTGTGATTGTAACCGGTGTGATGGTCTAGTGCTTAGAGCGTCCGCCTCACGTCCGGAAGGTCGCGGGTTCGAGCCCCGACCGGGTCATACCAAAAACTTTTTAAAATTTAAAATTTTGTCACGAACGGCCACGCACTTTTTTTAATAGCCGCGCACCGTCACGAATGGTACCACGAGCGTTTCCCTCGGCGTAAACCGTTTTGCGTGCACGTGTAAAGGCACCTAAAGGTAGCTGGATGCGGATAAAGTGGGCGGGGACATCTCGCAGGAAAAGTGCAGGATCGATCGATTGGCCATCCAGGCCGCATCCAGGGACCTGTTGACGTGTTGATGATAATCATCAAAATCCATCTATCAATCTACACAAAAATATGATCATGGTAAATAATTTAAAAAAAAAATACTACCCAATAATTAACACCACTATTAATTAATTACACTGAATGAATTAGTGTTTCGCTTCAAGACTGAAGTCAAAATAAAGGAGATTAAATTGTTTTGTTTTTCGTTTTGTCTCTAAACCAAAAACCTGCTTAATTACTTTTCAATTTATTTCAAGCAACATTTCTAAGAATTACTGTCCCTGGCTTGTTTTTCCAACCCTTTACCAAACAAACGGGTTAGTTCGGGTGGACTTCAAGTTTTAATATATTAAACTAATTCCATTCGGAGGATCTAGATTTATGGAGGCCGGCCTGCCTAATAAGTAGGCGAAACTCTGAACCTTTTCCATTTCCCGTTACTACATTTCACTCGGCGGATGGTCGCGATAAAGAGTGACTTCACATCAAATTTGAATGTTTCTAGAAATTATAGAGGCACCAAAAACAAAAAACACACAAAAAACACAAAAAAACGTTGGCACTCTAATCCATGCCTGAATAATTTGGGTTTGCTATGAACATTCATTTTTCAATTGAGTGCGAAATTTGATGCTGCCTCTACAATCAAAAATTGATTTAATTTTAGGCAAGAAACATTTCGTTGTTATGCTGAATTAATACCTTATAAGTTATTGTCAGAAGGTGCACTGAGCAAAATGTTTTCTTTCCGTTCGATCCGCCCAGTAACAGATGCAGTATACGGTTTTTTTTTTGTTCAAACCCAATGAGAATAATGCCGTTTTGCCAATAAGACCATAGCGTCGACCAAGAATGTTGACATTTTCAACAAGCCTATTTTTGTAAAGACAAGACTAATATATAATCTAGATGCTGCAATGATTGCATCCTTGATAATTAAACCATAATTATGTTAATTATTGGCACTTTCATCACTTGCTCACAAATTCTGTGTTTACAAACAGCGCTTCATTTTAAATGGTTTTTTTACCTGAATTGAACAGAAGCCAGCTTACAGTTGTCATCAAGTGAATAAAGCTGTCAAGATATTACTGGCAGCGGGAGGCGTGCGTTCCATTTTAAACAACGCTGGCGAAGATTTTCTCTTTGTTAAATTGTGCAAAGAGACGCTGCTAGATGCAAAGCCTATTCAATTATCGTCATCAATCGATGTGCGTGTTGTTGCAGACGTGTAACTAAGTTACTATTCCTAAATTCTGTGGTAGGTCCAATGATCTGTGGGTTTTGGCTACATTTTACGAGTGTCCGACTTGGCTGGCGACCGTCCGGTAATTGACATTCGTCCTTGGATGTCGTAAAGAACGCCGAACGCACAGTTGCGATGGTTTCAGTGGTAGGGCTACACGTTCCAACAGTGTGGCAGTGCGGCCTACCACTGGAGTACCACATCTCGAACTATTGATTACATTTGTCTTTCCCCTAAATTGTCTTTGATTTTGCTAACTCAATAGAGGAAAGAAAATGACATACGCACCGTTTGGAGGTAGTACCCTCCTTGGCTATTACAAGTAAATAAAAATTGCCATAGATCCAACAATTTGTATGGCGGTCCTATTATTCTTATCGTTGGGCTCTGGCAACTCGTACGCCGACCGAGGTCTACGGAAAATTCAGCAGGAAACAACAACGTAGAGTAGACTTTTGCATCCAGCCAGGTTCGTAGCAATTGAAGCAAAAGAAAATCCTTCGGCCAGGGTTGTAAACGGAAACGCCGCAGGCAGGAGGAGCTGCAATAAAAAAATTATTAGGTTGTTACAATACCGTGCCAAAAATAAATAACACTGTAAACAGAAAGCTAGATGGTGTTTCTAGTCATTAAGCTTCAATCAGCAGGTTGAATGATTCCTTAACGTAATCTAATTCAAAGTGGTTATAACGTACTTTCACGCTAGTATTAGGTTTAAACAATTATTAACAAAACGTATATCATCATTTTATATTGTTTTGACTTTTGATGTTTTCACCACTACTGTATATTATGTCATGGGTGGTCATGTTTGCGGCGAGCGGCCTCCACTAACCTGGCGACCATCGTCCATCTCTATCATCTGACGAAATCCAAGCTGAGCATCCCACTACCGTGGGAGGCGTGGTAAGAGTGACTGACCACTTAATAATAATAATAATAATAATAATAATAATAATAATAATAATAATAATAATGATAATGATAATGATAATAATAATAATAATAATAATAATAAAAGTAGTAGTAGTAGTGGTAGCAGCCCTAGTAGTCGTCGTCGTTGTCGTAGAAGCAGTAGTAGTATTTTTATTAGTAGTATTAGCAGTATTGGTATCAGTAGTATTAGTATTAGTATTATTAGTATTAGTATTACAGTATTAGTAGTATTAGCAGTATTGGTATCAGTAGTATTAGTAATAGTACTGGTATTAGTTTTAGTATTAGTATTAGTATTAGTATTATTAGTATTAGCATTATTAGTATTATTAGTATTAGCATTATTAGTATTATTACTATCAGTAGTAGTAGTAGTAGTAGTAGTAGTAGTAGTAGTAGTAGTAGTAGTAGTAGTATTCCCCAAGTTTCCACCAGGTCCCTATTTCACTCGTAGGTGCCGAGCAGACATGTGGATAGATCGCCTTGCTGAAGAACGAACATGTATTTCAAATATGTAATAAGATTTTTCAACTATAGTTTATAGTTATTCCTACTTAATTCAAATATTCATAATTAATAGATTCTAAAATCAAACAACATATATCTCTACCTTAGTACCTATTTATAAATATTTATTGTACCACATGGTGTGGTTCGTATATTACTTATTTTGAGCAAACATGTCCATTAATGTTGACTACCTATATTACGGCGTACTAGGGTACATGAAATGATCAAATTGACAATGCATTTGAGAGATCATATATTTTGTATTAATATACCTAAATAGCTGTCAAAATTATCACAAACTACCTCACAGGTAAGGCTTCAGCAGATATGTTTCGTAAGCCCCCCTCCCAAAACGTGTTTTTTTTTAAGAACGGGATTTAGCTGTAAACAAAAATCATTTTAAAAATAATGATACTAAAAAACAAACGTTCGAAACAATTCAAAATCATAGCTTGAGCAAACTTGGCTACTGGGTGGGTAGTCCTTCTGTAATCTGGATTATTGCATGTATTTTCCGAATCTTGTCTTATCGATAATTTCCCTGAATGGTTTTAATATTGGACTTTAGGGAGAGGGCTGATGTTACGAAATGCCCTTAAATTTTCAGGTTTGATCAAGTTAACTCTTTAAACGCTTAATTAATTCTGAGGGAATAAGAATGACGATTGTTTTTTTTTATTTTCTTTAAACCTTGCTTTCCTTACTTCACCATTAATACGGGCAATTATTCTACAGATATTGCTCAAGCATTATGGCCACTTGTTAGTTTTTTAGCACGCACGTAACGGAAAAAACTATTTATTATAGTTAAGTCAAAAACCTGAGTTCCGTGACCATTTTCTGGCTAGTAAGGTTTGACGATTGATTTGACTTCTATGGACCACTTTAAAAAATATTAGCCCCCATGTCCCTCGCAAAAATCCTGGCATTTTTTTCTAGCGGCTAAAATCCAAAATGGCCGCCGGCGCCATTTTGAAATACTAGATTTTGACCCAG
>JZLH01S0356530.1:3131-17618 GCA_001188425.1 Eucidaris tribuloides
AACGAAATCGAATCTGATGACTTACTTTCATTGTAGCGTCTGTGACGTTCAAGGCCAAGATGTATCACCGTTTATTAGGGTTGTGTATGGGTATTTTTTAGAACATCAAACTAAAAATTTAGGTTTGCCACGATTTTTTTTTTTTTCAATGCTTTGCTGGTCAATGCCCCCCAATTCTCTTTGATAGGAAATGTCTATCACAGGTCCCAGGGAGGTGATTTCTGCTGACAGAAGAGGTGGTAGAAACTTTGTTAAATCCAGGCGCGTCAGTCAGTCATTATTGGTCCATTCTGTCACGTCTGTGTACTTTTCCATATTTTGATTCGCACCTGCGCAAGTCCCAGTCGTTCGTTCAAGTTCATTAACATACGAAAATCATTTTCAACTTTGGCGGTGGGTTATTTATGACGAACTCAGCTAGTACATTACAGTTGTGTCTTCTTACTTAGTCGCAGACTATAGTCTCCGCTGTTTAGTATTTTAGCTCTTGCGAGCATGCATCAACGTCACAGGTGCGTGGACTGCGCCAGCCTAATTGGGGGCTCCCTTGCTTGAGGGGCACGCTCGCTGAGTGATGAAAATTCGCACTGCTGCGAGCGCCTGGCAGCGCCGCCCTGAGTGAGTGGACGAGGTGGGATATCACTGCGGTTACACACAAATGTTTGCATGGTTCTGTTACGTTGAAAGCATTTAGGTATAATCAAGATTTATTTAAGTGAAATTAGGTATCTTGAAGCGGAAGTTCCGTAGTGGGAGAGGCGCTTCAAGTTGATACTACTTCGGGGAGGTAGGATGAAAATACATGATATTGAAGCAGCAATGTCACTATTGAGATATGCCTTTGGTTTGAGAAAATCAGTTCATGAAATGGCTGAAATGATATAGAAAAAACTGGCTGCAATTTCTCAGGTCGTGGTATACCGAGTTTACAATTGGACATACCCGTTATTTAGCATGCTATGCGTGATTGCGCTTACTGTTGGGGTAATGCATATGTTATTGATTATGTTAAATTTGACTAGGCGGATCAAGACTACTTTTAGAATGGAATATTAATCCTTATTTGGGATGGGAAAATTAATTTTTTTGAATTCGATCTAGGATTATACGATTGTAATGATTAATGATTCTATCTGCTATCTACGTAAAGAGCAGTCTATTTTTTTTTTATTGTTTCTTAAAATCGCTAAAGATTTCACTCCATAATGGCATGGTTGGATTGTGTTTGGCCTAACCTACCATGTCCAACAAGACACTGAATGTGCCTTAGTTCCCCAGAGGACCCTTCTGCACATAGGTTTTTTGATTGGACATTGTACATTGATACACCACATACTTTTGAATTAGAATGTTGCTTGCTAGGAAGATCTACACCTATTTATTAACATGTTGCTATTGCTAGGAAAGCTCTACCAATCAAGGGCAACAAGAAAGGATGATTTCGTAATGTTTGGAACGTGCAAAGTTTATCGGTCTAGGAGGAGATTTCCAGTGTTATTTGTAGTGATTAGTTTATATAAGTTAGTGATTGCAGATGGGGTCCCAAGGAGCTTTCTTTGGAGTTTTTTCTATGCGTTTCTAAGCATGCTGCGAGAAATAGTTTTAAAAAATATTTGAAATTATCATATGACTCGTATTTGTATTCTTTGCAGATGTAAGGGCTTGGTAGACCTCTAATAGATTGGGCTTATTAGGAGTAAATCTTGTGTGCATGGTTCCTGAGACCAAGAAAAGGTCTGTCTTTTCTTCGACCTTGATCAGTTGGTATTTTAAACTATAATTGTGTAGTATTTTCTTTGCTTATTGACCATTTTCTGTGATTTTGGCATAGGCTCTGAATGTTTTTTTTAACATCGAAATATTTGGGTGTAGTTACATTGTTAATACGTGTGCTTGAATTTTGTGACAGTTTGAAAATTTTCACAAATTGCCCTTATTTATGAATGACCCTTCTTTATCCTTTGACTTTGTACTGGAAACAGTATTTGAATTTATAGATACTTATGATAAGTCTGTTGCATTTGAGTTTTGTAACATGCCATGATGCATTGCACAGAACACATTCTGAGTTTGGATTCATTGTGTTTTTGTTTACGTTGCGCTGGATAGCGGTGTAGACAGCCAATAAGCTTGTACATATCGTAACTCAGCTATCTCCTTCTCGTCTATCATTATCTTCTTCTCTTGTCTTCCACCTCAGACATCATGACTCTTCTGTCTCTGTCATCCTTCATTCGCACTCATCTTCACCCCTGTGATTCCCTCGGAGCTCATCAGCTGTGCCTCTAATCTGTCTCTCAGTTTTCTATTGGGACGCACGATCTTATTTCAGTTCTTTAACCTTCATCCCATTATTTCTTTATCCTGGTATGGCTTGATGTTTATCCTTTTCTATTGGCTATTATCTTCTTCATCGTTTCTGGAATGGTCGGGACACATTCCCACATTTAGTGGGTACTTTATATATGTTCAGGCCGAGTATAAGAAAGCATAAATAATTGGTTTAAAAACAGAATAGAATTGTAGGTAATAGTCATGTGATGTAATGTTTATTATTATGTTTTTTAAGAAGCATATTTTTTCTGCTTTGTTTTTATGAGTTTACTATGTCGGGCCACATGTTTTGCTCATATTAGTAGGTTGAAGGGACAAATAAGCAAAGAAATAAAATGATTTGGCTTGGGAGTCTGTACCATGTACCATCTTCACATTTAAATAAGTTTTTCTCCATGACTATTTTTTAATTTTTTGTGTTATTGGGTTTCTGTAACCCATTGGTTATTACATTTCAGCTCATAATTAGCACTTTTTCTTATTCGTGACTCTTTCCGTGCTTTAAACCTCCGTTCTTATCGTATTGTGTATGATTTTATTTTGCCTGTGCCCATGATGTGAAAAAGACAAGCATTTTTTACAACCCAAGTTAGATAGGCTAGCTTCACTTGCAATTAAGTTAAATTTTCAATTCATTTCCATTGTTATCAGGGGTAGTGGGGCTGTTGGATTGGGGTTTGTGAAGCTGGATTTTTTCTTTACCCTGGACAATATTGTTACGAATATACTTCTGGCGTTAAGGTCTTAATATCCAACCTGTGTTACGTTTTGTTCAACCATATGTTGGAATGGACACATTGATATTTGTTCCTTCTGAGTAATTTTGGATGTTGAAAAAATTGCTTTATACTACTGACTGATATTCTGCCGTTTATGGTATTTCTTTCCTTCAATGATGGGCTACAACAGGCTAAAAAAAAATTTTATGATGTTCTTGATTTTTGTAATTTCTTTATTAAGTCCACATAGGTTGTGGGCGTTAAGTTGGAACACCTTCAATTACACTAGTCAAGTTCTTGATTTTTGGTTTAGTGTGGTCCGTTATGGAGATATTATGAATTTGTTTGTAGTTTGCACAATGACACCAATGAAGATGTGTTAGGTTAGATGGTTGTGTACCTGTGAGCAATTGGTGACGTTTTTCTATAGTAATCCTGAAGATGGTGTATGGGCTAGATGGTTGTGTCCATTAGTAATCGGTGCGGGTGTACTTTAGGTGAATACCTGAAGATGTGTATGTGGTAGATGGTTTGTGTCCAGTTTTTATGGTTGACAGTGTGTCCTGTAGGTAATACACTGAAAGATGTGTAATGGGTGATGGTTGTGTACAGTAGAATGGTGGATGTGGATACTGTATGTATATACACTGAAGATGTGTATGCGGTATGCGTTTGTGTCCGTTGCTGGGTAGCAGTGTGTTTAATGTTAGGGTATATGAGGATGTGTATTGGGTATTTGGTTGTGTTACAGTTTGAATGGTGGAGTGTATACTGCTTGGATCTTGAGGATGTGTGGGTAGTGGTTGTGTACGTTTAGGATTGTGACACTGTGTATGTAGGTATACTGAAAGATGTGTATGGCGGTAGCTGTTGTGTTCCGTTAAATGTGTGACGCTGCTGTAATGGTAGGTACTATACTAAAAGTTGCTATGGATAGATGGTTGTGCTAGGTTAGAATGGTGACGTGGTACTGTAGGTATGCTGAGATGTGTTTGGGTAGATGGTTGTGTCAGTAGGCGTGACATTGTATAATTTTTAGGTTTCCACTGGAACGTGTGTATGATGATGGTTTGTGTCAGGTTAGATGGTGACTTGTATTTGGTAATATTGAAGATTGTATGGGTGTGTTGTGTTCAGTTAGAATGGTGGCAGTGTGTCTGTAGGTAACATTGAAGCGTGTATGGGTGCATGGCTGTGTGCAGTTAGAATGTGACGTGCCTTAGGGATATTGAAGATGTGTATGGTAGCATGTTTGTGTACGTTAGAATTCGTACAGTGTTCATTTGTGGGAGTCATGGAATGATGGCTGTATGGGTAGTGGTTGTGTCGTTAGAATGGTGACTTGTGTAATGTAGGTAATTATGAAGATGTGTATGGGTAGTATTGTGTCAGTTGATGTACACTGTTGTAATGTGGTATCACTGAGTGTGTAAGGGTAGGATGGTTGTGTCGTTAGATATGGGGGACTGTGTATGTAGGTTATACTGTAAGTTTGTGTTGGGTAGATGGGTTGTGTCCGGTAGAATGTGCGGTTGTTTATTGTGGTTGAAGATGTTAATGGTGATGGATTGTGTTCCGTTGAATTGTTGGTGCCTGTGTAATGTTAGGTATCGGTATACATTGAAGATGCTTGTATGGGTAGTGTTGTGTACGTGCGAATGTGAACTGTGTACTATAGTAATCACTGAAGTGGTGTGATGGATTAGTGGCTGGTTGTGTCCAGTTAGATGGTGAACTGTGTTGTCTATAGGTTATTCACTGAAAGATGTGTATGGTAGATGGTGTGTGTCGTTTAAAAATTGGGTGCCTGTTGTATGTAGGTAATCACTGAAGTTGTGTATGTGTAGATGGTTGTGTCATTTATTGGGTGCCTGTGTAATGTGGTAATACCTGGATGTGTATTGGTTGATGGCTTGTACGTTATGGGGTACAATGTTTGTAATTAGGTATTACACTGAAGATGTGTCTGGATGATGGTGTGTCAGTTAGAATGGTGAACTTCGTGTAATGTAGGTAATCACTGAAGATGTGTATGGGATAGATGGTTGTGTACGTTAGAATGGTGACACTGTGTAATATAGGTATACACCGGATGTGTATGATAGTGGTTGTGTCAGTTCGATGGTGACACTGCTGTTTAGGTTCGCTGAAAGTGTTATGGTGATGGTTGTGTCGTTAGATGGTTGGCACCTGGTGTATGTGGTTCACTGAAGTTGTGTATGGCGTCGGGATGGATTGTGTACGTTGTTAAATGGTGAACTGAGCGTGCCACGAACAGCGTAAGTAGCTTCGTGAAAGATGGTGTATGGGTAGATGGTTGTGTCGTTAATTGGTTGGCACTGTGTTGTTGCGGTATCGGATGTGTATGGGTAGATGTTGTGTCCGTTAGATGAGTGCACTGCTGTAATGTACGTTACATGAGTGTGTATGGATATTTGGTTGTGGTCCAGTTAATTTCGGGTGACGCTGTGTATGTGGTTCCTGAGTTGTGTATGGGTAGATGGTATGTGTCGTAATTGGTGACCTGTGTATGTAGGGTAATCTGAGCTTTGTGTATGGTAGTTGGTCCCCCTGGTACAGTTAGATGGAGACGTGTCTGTTAGGTATGAGCCTGAAGATGTGTATGAGTATGGTTGTGGCAGTTGTGGTTGCTGTGTATATAGGTATACATGAGATGTGTTGAGGTGTAGTGGTTGTGTCCCAGTTGATGGTGCACTGTGTAATGTAGAAGTACATGAAGTTGTGTATGGTAGATGGTTGTGTCAGTTGTTAAGGGTGACATGTGTTGTGGTATCTGAAGTTGTGTATGGGTAGTGGTTGTGTCGTTGAATGGTTGCTGTGTAATGTAGGTATAACTGAAAGTTGTGTTATGGGTGATGTGTTGTGTAGTTAGAAATTGGTGCATGTGTATGGTTGGTATTACCTGAAGTTCGTATGGATAGGGTTGTGTTAGTTAGAATGGTGACACTGTGTAAATGTAGTTAATGAGTTGTGTATTGTGTGGTTGTGTCGTATTGGTCACTGTGTATGTAGGTATAATGAAAGATATGTATGGGTATGTGGTTGCTGTCGTTATTGGTGACATGTGTAATTAGGTTACCATTGAAGTGTGTTGGTGATGGTTGTGTTATAGTTGTATGGTGACACTGTGTAATGTCGTATACTGAAGTTCTTTATGGGTAGATGGTTGTGTAGGTTGATGGTTGCACTGTGGTTGTAGGTATACACTGAAAATGGTGTATGGTGATGGTTGTGTCAGTTGGTGGTGAGTGTATTGAAGGTTCTGAGATGTTATGGATAGTGGTTGGTCGTTAGTGGTAATGTGGATGTAGGTATATGAAAGTTGTGTATGGATCGATTGGTTTGTTGTCAGTTAGAATGGTGGACACTGGGTATTGTATGGTTAATCTTGACGTTGTGTATGGGTGTGGTGTGTCGTTATTGGTTGCACTGTGTAATATGGAATGCATGAAAAAGTGTGTTGAGTGTGTTGTGTCCGTTAGAAAATGGTGACAATGTGTATGTAGTGGTATAATTGAAAGTGTTTGTGGGTAGATGGTTGTGTCCAGTTAGATGGTGCGTGTTTATTGTAGTTCATTGGTGTGTGTATGGTAGATGGGTTGTGTCTTTAGTTGTGACGTGTTTTTGTTAGGGTAATTGAAGATGTGTATGGGCTAGATGGTTGTGGCAGTTGAAAGGTGCGGTGTTTTTGTAGGTTACTGAGATGTGGATATGGATAGTGGTTGTATAAGTTTGATGGGTGACCGGTGTTGTCTTTGTGGTCTTACATGAAGTTGTGTTTGGTGATGGTACTGTCCGTTCGATGTGCTGTGTATGTGGATACATTGAAGATGTGTTGATGGATGGGTTGGTGTGATTGGATGGTGACACTGTGTTTGTAGGTATACATGATTGTGTAATGGGTGATGGTTGTGTCCCGTTGATGGTGATGTGTGGTAGTGGTTATTGAAGTGTGTATGGTAGATGGTTTGTGTACGTTAGTGGTGACGGTTGTTTATTGTGGGTTACCTGTTGTGTTTTGGTCGTGGTTGTGTTCGTTGGATGGTGATGTTTATGTAGCTATTGAAAGTGTTGTCTGGTAGTGGTTGTGTTAGTTGATGGTGACCTCTGTTATGTAGGTATAACTGAGTTGTGGGTTGGGTAGATGGTTGTGTACAAGTTTAGAATGGTGCCAATTGTTGTGTTAGATACATGAGTGTGTATGGTAGTATGGTTGTGTGTTTGGAATGGTGACTGTTTGTAGGTTACACTGAAGGTGTATGGTAGATGGTTGTGTCAGTTAGATATGGTGTGACACTGTGTATGTGAGGTAGGTAGTCATGAGTGTGTGGGTGATGTTGTGTTCCGTTGAAGGTGCCCGGTGGTGTTTTTTGTGGTATCACTGAGATGTGTATGGTAGTGGTTGTGTGTTAGTGTGACAGTGTGTACTGTGGTATCACTGAGTTGTGTATGGGTGATGGTTGTGTACGTTTTGATGGTGACACTGTATGTAGGTATCCACTGAGTTGTATGGGGTAGTGGTTTTTGTAGCCCCGTTGATGTGCATGTTAATGTTGGTTTACATTTGAGTGTGTTGGTGATGGTTGTGTCGTTAGGGAATGGTGACGTGTTTTTGTAGGTTTGCAGTGTTGATGGGTGAGTGGTTGTGTACGTTGATGGTGACAGGTGTTTTGTGGTATTTTGAAGTGTGTTATGGGTGTATGGTTTGTGTTTCCGTTGCAATGGTGCAGTGTGTATGAGGTTAATTGGGAAGTGTGTATGGGTGTGTTGTGGTCGTTAGTAATGGTTGACGGTGTTTTTGTAAGGTTCTGAGATGTGTATGGGTGGATGGTTGTGTCCGTTAGAATTGGTGCGTGTTTTTGTAGTTAATGAGGTGTGTATGTGGGTGATGGTTGTGTCCCGTTGATGTTGACACTGTGTATATAGGTGTATTTGGATGTGTTGTGTGGTTGTGTCGTTGATGTGACGTGTTTTTTGTAAGGATCATGAAAGTGTGTTATGGGTGATGGTTGTGTCCCGTTGAATGGTGCCTGTGTTGTGGGTAATACATTGGTGTGTTGGGTAGATGGTTGTGTCCCGTTGAATGGTGGTTTTATTGTAGGTTACACTGAAAGGTGTGTTGGGTGTGGTTGTGTGTTTTGTGGTGCTGTGTATGGGTATATTGGATGTGTTGTGTATGGTTGTGGTCCTAGTTGGATGGTGGACATGTTTTGAGGTATACGAGTGTGTATGGGTAGATGGTTGTTGTCCAGTTAAGAATGTGCCATGGTGTAATGCAGGGTTATCTGAAGTGTTGTATGGGTGTGGTTGTGTGTTGATGTGTGTGTTTTTGTAGTTTTTATGGATGTGTTGGGTAGATGGTTTGTGTTTGATGGGTGCTGTGTAATGTGTATTCTGAGTGTGTTGGATGTGGTTGTGTAGTTGTGGTGCCATGTATGTATGGTCTCTGGGTTATGTATGGTAGTGGTTTGTGTACGTGAGATGTGACGGTGTTTTTGTAGGTTTACTGGTTGTGTATGGGTGGTGGTTGTGTGCGTTAGATAGGTGTGTGTTGTAAGGTTACTGAGATGTGTTATGGATGGTGGTGTGTTGTCCGTTGTATGGACATGACTTTGTTGAAATATTTTGTTTGTGTGTATTTTTTATTTTCTCATTTATCTTGCTGTAGGGTTGCTGTTTTATTTAGGTGCTTCGCAATTGTGGTGGTGGCATTTAGTTTGATTTTTTTTACATGATTTAACCCTCGGTGGCAGAAGATTTCTGATGAGTCGTAGGAGGAGGCGGGGGGGGGGGAAGGGGATGAGGGGACCGAACGAACCGAACAAGGATATATGAGGGTTTAGTTGTTGATCAGGTTTTATTTTTATTTACTTCGTCCATGTATTTGTTTTTACATTGTTGTGTGTTTTTCTGAGTTTAGTAGTGTTTTATTTTTGTATGTTGTAAGTGATAGTTTAATTGGATGCATGCGATTTGTTGTGTGCTTTTTAGCAAGAACGTTGTCAGTGTAATGGTTGTGTTTTTGATGTCTTGTATTCTTTAATCCGTTTTAGGTATTGAGTTTTTTGAGCTGTTTATATTTGGGTCGTTTAGTGGTTTTTTCTCTGCATATTTCTGATTGGTTCCAGTTCCATGTATGTTCTGTTGTATTGACCCAATCTGGTTGTCGATTTGTGTGGGGGTCCTGGGTGTTGTTGGTTGTTTCAATTGTTCGATTAATTTGTTTTTAGGGCTTCCCGGGAAGGGGCGATGGTTGTTGATGGGTGGGTATGTCTGTCGGTCGTCCTGTCCGTTCACCCCGTTTTCATGTTTCTTCGTTTTTTCAACGTTTTGTTTTGATTGCTATATGTGGGCTGAGGTGGGGGTTTTTTACTTTTGAATTAATTGTTTTTATGAAATTTATTCGAATCCAAATTGCTACTTTCTTCATTTTGATTTTATTTTGTTGCTTTTATTTGGTGAGTGGTTATTTTTTATTTAACGTTTTGAATTTTGCTCATTTTTGTTTTATGATTATTCCAATTTGCTCTTCTTTCCCTTTACGATTTTTTCTGTTTGTTTGGTATGATGGGTAGGTGGGGGGCTTCCAAGACGGCGCATTTTGATATTCATTACTTTATGCATTTATGAATTTTATTCAATCCTATCCAAAATGCTTTCTTATTTCATTTTTTCCATTTTGTTTAGTTTGCTTTTTGGGTGAGTTAGTTGGTAATGATTTGCGATTTTGTGATTTTGTCATGTTTATGGTTATTTGAATTTATTCGTAACAGTTGCTTTTTCTCATTTTTGAATCGTTTTTTTCTGTTTGTTTTGTTGCTAGGCTAGGTGGGGTTCAACTTGTCGTTTACTTCTTTTGTTTTGTTGCAAATTAATGTTTTTTTAAATTTCTACATTTTTTTTTGGGTTTGCTGTGTAGTGTGTTTCATTCTACTTCGTCTTCTGTGGCATGCAATTTTTATTTTTGGACCAGTAGATGTTCCTTGAAATTGCGTTTTGATGTTTCGAGTGCGGTGCGTATTTTGACGTTCTTGATTTTTTTGTTGTATTCCATTGGTGTGATATAACATTTTTTTCTTGTTTACGTCCCAAGTCAGTGTGATATTTAGTTGCTCCTGAGATGCGATCTTGGTGGATGCTGCTTGCGAATTATTTGTTGCAGACCTTCCGTATGTTTCTTTTATATTTTATTCAGGGTGGGTGTTGGTTTTGCTGTATCTACTTTGATTTTTTGCAATTGTTTTGATTCTGTGTTTTCTTGGTAATGATTTCCACTTTTTTACTATGTGTTTTTTGTACATAAAATTACCTTTTCATTTTTTCATACTTTTTTTTTGGCCTCGGGAGTGGGAGGCTTAGGTTCCGTGTTTGTCGTCCGTCAGGTCGGATGTCCGTCGATTTTTTTGTTTAACTGTGTAAGTTAGTATTAGTGATGGATTTATCATTGGTTCAGAAGGTCATTTGGACTGGGTTATGATGAATTGATTTTGGGTACATCGCGAGTATTAGTGTGAAGGGTCTTTGGTCTATATTGCTTTTTTACTCGTTTACCAATTCAAGAACCCCTTACGTGGATATTCATCAAATTGGTGCGGGGTGCCCGGGTAGTGACTGTTGTTTTGGCGAGATGCCAACGTCAAGGGTCAAGGTCAAATGATTTGGTAGTAAATATGATTTTTTACCTCGTTTACGTTAGACCCTGGGTTGATTTTCATCAATTGGTACGGGTGACCCACCGCGTGATGAATGATTAGATTTTGTGGTGATCCGCATTTCAGTGTCAAGGTATGAATTTGTATTTCATTGACCTTTGACATTTGACGTCTTGCGGATCTCGCCCAAAATCTAATCAGTTCATCTGCTCCTGGTGGTGCACCCCTGTACCAAGTTTGATGGAAATCAACCAAGGGGTTCTTGAGATTTCACGTAAACAGGTAAAAAGAGCATATTTACACAAGTTCATTGACCTTTGACCTTTGACATTGGGCGGATTTCGCCAAAAATCTAATCAGTTCATCTACTCTGGGTGGGGCACCCCGTACCAAGTTTAATGAAAATCCACCCTGGTGTTAATGGGATTTCACTAAATGAGTTTTCATTGACCTTTGACCTTTGAAGTTGGGCGGATTTTACCCAAAATCTAATCAGTTCATCTACTCTGGGTGGGGCACCCCTGTACCAAGTTTGATGAAAATCAACCCAGGGGTTCTTGAGATTTCGTGTAAACGAGGTAAAAATAGCATATTTATACCAAATTCATTGACCTTTGACCCTTGACGTTGGGCTGATCTCGCCCAAAATCTAATCAGTTCATCTACTCCTGGTGGTGCACCCCTGTACCAAGTTTGATGAATATCCACGTAGGGGTTCTTGAGATTTTGTGTAAACGAGGTAAAAATAGCATATTTAGACCAAATTGACCCTTGACCCTAGACGTTCGGCGGATTGTACCCAAAATCTAATCAGTTCATTACCACATCCAAATTGACCTTCTGACCAAGTTTGATGAAATTCCATCACGTAATACTTAAGTTATCACGTAAACAAAAAAAAATCCGGACGGACATCCGGACTGACGGACGGACAACCCGGAAACATAATGCCTCCGGCACCTTCGGTGCGGAGGCATAAAAAGGGAAACGTATGAAGAAAATGTATAAATGGGTTGAATTTTATGTACAAAATATACACATAGTTATAAATAGTTTGAATATTCTATGATTCTAATGAAAACGACAGGTTGAATCAAATACAATTGTTTTAAAAAATCTGAATAGGAGGATACAGCAAAGTACCAACCCCACTCCTTGTGAAGTGTGTAGTATATATTATGAAAGGAATTACATACTGTGAAGTGTCTTTTTGGCAGATCAAATAATCCTGGCAATGGGTCAGCATTTCCACTTTCATAGGATGTCTCATCTTCAAGTGAGCTGGAAGCTGAAGATTGATCACACTGACTTTGGGACTGTGTAAAACAAGGAATGTATTATGAATAAAATGTTTTATATCACACCAGATTGAATTTACAACAAAAAGTAACAAGAACGTCAATGACGTAGCGGTCATCCGGCATCTCGAAACATCAAATATCGCAAATTTCATGTGGAACTATTTTCTACTGGTCCAAAAATAAAAATTTGATGCCACAGAAGGGACGAAGTTTAGTGAATGAAACTTAGCTCTACGACAGCAAACCAAATCAAAATTGGTTGAGAAATGAAGGAGAAGAAGCATTTTTTTTAATTTGCATAAATTAGCATAATTAATGAATGTTGAAATTTTGCGTACAAGTTTTGAAGCCTCCACCTAGCCCTATCAGACAAAACAAACAGAATGAAAATCGATCAATAAATGAGGGAAAAAGCAATTTCTGTTATTTTTGGAATAAATTTGCATAAATTACCATAATTAATTGAGCAAAATTTCAAAATCCTGTGCAGAAGTTAAGTGTACCAAGCTTAACTCTACCAGATAAAGCAAACTAAATCAAAATTGGATGAGAAATGAATAAGAAGCATTTTTTGTGATTTTATTTGTGATTTTGAATAAATTTGCATAAATTTGCATAAGTAATTAATTTCAAAATTTTGTGTCGAAGTCTTGAAGCCCCCACCTAGCCCTATCAGACAAAACAAACAGAATGAAAATCGGTAAGGAAATGTGGAAGAAGCAATTTTTGTTATTTTTGGAATAAATTTGCATAAATTACCATAATTAATGGAGCAAAATTTCAAAATTCTGTGTAGAAGTTAAATGTGCATAACTCAGCTCTACCAAATCAAGCAATCACAATCAAAATCGGTTGAGAAATGAAGGAGAAGTAGCATTTTTGGTGATTTCGAATAAATTTGCATAAATTAACATAGGTAATGAATTTCATGAATATGTGTACAAGTTTTAAATCCCCCACCTAGCCCTATCATATGAAGCAATCAGAATCAAAATCGGTTGAGAAATGACGAGGGAGAAGTATTTTGAAAACTGTGAACGGACGGATGGACGGACGGACAGACGATGGACGCCACGCCATGGCATAAACTCATCGGACCCTTCGGGCCGGATGAGCTAAAAACAAATATATCTGTAAGCATTTATACAATCCAACATACACCCGATGGGGATGTGCCCCCATCACGGGAATATTTGACTATATCTGCAGATGTTTTGTCAATATAACAGAACATTTACCATTGGAACTTGAACAATGCTATAAGATATGAACTGTAGTGATAATTTGGAAATCCTAGCTTAAAGTTGTACCAAAACAAAATATAAAGCTAGTGCTTTTCAAGTAGAAAATCATTGACCTTAAAGACGGATTTAAACAGGATTACAGAGCACGTTTCCAAATGAGACACCATACCATTACAATGGAAACTTCTTCGGCCTACAAGTATAGCACACCCACAAACCTTGTTGATTTGCTTATCTATGATTAAACATTAATTCATCTTACATATACATAGATAGAAATTACACACTATCTAAACTATCTAGGTGTAAAAACTTAGCAACAATTGTTTAAGGTTGAACAGATAACATTTGACGCGGAGTTAAATGATAATAAAGTAAAAATCCTGATTAACAAATTGTATACTTTTCATTAATATTATCTTGTTCTTGTTCTGTGGTGTCTCTGGTGTTTCTCCCTCACTCATCCCCGCCCCCCGCTCCTTCTCCTCCTTACGTAGTGCATCAGAAGATTCTTCTGGCCACCTGAGGGTTTAAATTCATGTAAATAAATTCAAAGCTTAGGAATTCCACCACAGGGGAATGCACCTAAAAAGTAAACAAAGCAAACCCATGACTCAGCAAAAGGATCAGTTAGTGATGAAAATATAATAACCAATCGACACTGATATTAACAAGAAATTATATTGCTTCTTCTGTAAACCATTATATGCATTGTCATCACTTCTCGACTGTGCACAAGCAATGCTATCCTTACACATTTTCAGATGTATTCCTACATTACACAGTGTCACCAATTCTAACTGGAGCACAACGTCATCTAGCGCCAGGTACACAACTCCTTCAGGGTTTACGTACAATAACCGCCGTCAGCCATGGGTCACTGTAGCACAAACCCATCTATCCATACGATACGCTTTCAGATGTATTACTACATTACAGTGTCACCGTATTCTAACTGTACACAACATTCTATCTATACGACATCTTTAGTGTATTACCGTACATTTTTACACATTGATCACCTATTCTAATTGCAGAACAGAACCATCTTACCCTCCCATCTTTCGTGTTGCCTACAATAAATCACTGACAGCAGATTCTAACTGTACAACGAACCATCGTACCCATTAACATCTTCAGTGTATTACTTGCATTACACATTGTCACCATGATTCTAACTGGACCAACCATCTTCGCATACCAACTTTCAGTTACT
>JZLH01S0356530.1:24618-36323 GCA_001188425.1 Eucidaris tribuloides
GAGCCCAACAACACACCGAGAATCCAGCCGTTTGAATCGTGAATCACAAAGGCTCGACGACTAAATGAAGACTTCAATCTCGTCGTGGTCAGTACTGACTATGATTCATGGATGAAAACCGTTCTAGCTTCTGCTCTATTTGAAAGTCCACTTTTTCCCGCGGGCAGCTAACCCCACGCACTGCGCGTTCAACGATACAACCCATTCCCATAGGAGGCGTGTGGGCGGTATTGGCCATATGGGGAGCTGTTTTGTCCAAGTAAACGTTCCCGTTCCACCAATCACCGCGCCTTATATTAGGTCAGATGGTGATCCTCCAGCTACGAGTGTTAGACGCTAGAGACCGAACGAGCAGCCAAGTTGGATGTGCTAAAAACGCTAGTGGTAGCTAAGCTATCGACTGTGATCACGCATAGTACGAGAGCCTAATACGGTCACATTATGCGCGGGTCGTCCGCACATACAAAGGCTAGGACCCCATCAGCGTAATTTTTGAAATTTACGGCGAACCGAAGTCGGCGTAATCGCTGGTATACGAAGGCATCTAATTTCATCAATATATTAGAAAGAAACCCATTAATATTTTTTAACTCAATTTTTAAGATTATGAAACCAGCAAAAAATATTTTCAGGCTGAAAACCACACCTAAGTAGAATCAGTTTTATTGTCCCTCTCATGCGTACAGACACAAAAGGATTACCAAAGCCCTCTCGTCAACATCCGCTCAAATGGCGATGCAGAAGGGAGGGACAATAAATTCAAATTTTGCGAACAGTAGTAAAAAGATAAAATAAACAAACATTTATTTCATATTTACACTACGAAAATTCGAAGTTTATGAAAACGTGAATATTGTCAACCAAATTAACAGCAAACGTCTATGATTGAATGTTATTGTTTTTCCCAAAAGTCTTAATTGATGTTTTTTTAAAACACCAGAACGATTTTTATTTCAAACTTCATTTTCAAGCTGCCTTAATTCATGACGATTGCGGAAGGATGACGTACAATGTAATGGCGAAAATTGGTTCTCCTCAAAATCCTGCACTCATGTCACCACTCCATATTTTGATTTTCTAAAAAGTAATATTAACTCTTCAACTCATTATTTAACTAAAAAATAAATACTACAAATATTAAATGGCTACATCATGCCAATTAAGTATTACGACCTGATATTTTGACATAAATTATTTTATTTTAATCTAACTTGTGGATCAGTTGTAGAGCAAAAATTTGACACACACAGAGTAAAGCATACCGGACTGGGTAACGCGCCGAGAATTCGCGCAAAAATCACGCCAACGCGCAAGGTAAAACCTGTGAGTCGCACCGCGGAATGTTGATTAATGCTGCTAAACGTAGTCGCGTGTTCAACGCACCAATAAAATATTTATTTCGTTCTTAATAAAAACAAAATAAAAACCTTTAAAATTGTGAAATAGTGGTGTAACACTCGTAAAAATAAGTTTAAATAAATACCTAAAATAACGTGAAATAAATGCGCCATTAACAGCCTGCAGTGTTAGACTATCGAAAAAAATAGCAAAAAGGTTAAATTTTTACCTCAACTTTTCTGCTCCTTCTTCCAAATCCTTCTGATTTAAGACTATTTGATTTCATAACAAACTTGAGTAGAGTAATCACCATTACATTGCGATAATTATTAAATTTAATCTCCCCAACCATTTGCAAAAATTAATCACACATAATAAAATACCTTAAATAATTAGTGCAATTTTGATAAGAAAAATGACCTTCATTTGTAGCAAAATAAAAAAACCTAAATCGTGACTTTCGTGTTTTCAAAACAAAGTATTGATGAAAGAGGATGATTGAAGATAATCGGTACCTGGCAGTGTTCATATATTGTATCATTTACTGCATTTATAACGAATTTTGTAAGTTTGAAAAAGGCCAAATTTTTTTTTTGTACGCATTTCAAGGTTAAAAAAATACGCCTGTCGCAGTTTAAAATTTTGACAGTAAATTTAACGCATTTTAAGTAAATAATGGCGGCGCGCAAACAACATTCGCATTGTACGGACGTGAGTCAAAGTCAATTTTAACTTCCCTCGATGTCGCGCTCGGCGATGGTGGCGTAAGCACCTTGTAATTTGTAAACACAACCATACAAAATATCCTACGGTTAACGAACGCTATTCACTGTAAACACAAATTACATCAGCCACACAGCACATGTTAGCTTAGCCGTGCGTGTTAAAATGGCGCGCCTGTTTTGATGATTAAATCAGCATGAGTGCCCAGTAGCGCAATCACATGACCGCATTTACTGAGTCACAAGCTATGTCTTTGTAACAGGTCACCCACGTACGACAGGTACCACGTCCACTGCAATGACTCAAACGAGGCGCGGTCTTGTTTTTGTGGAGATATTGTTATTGATGCTATTCTTCTGGTTTTAAACTTTTTTTCACATTTCTAACCTTAAAACAAATAATGATCAGCAGAAATCATAGTCATAGACGTAACGAAATAAGCGCTGAAAAGGAAATTATTTCAGCAATTAATCTTCGCAAAGGACATTCTTAAGCGCGATCTGTCGCGGATGATTGTGGAAAAGCTTCGAACATATCTCGATTCCAGCAAGGTAAATGCCAATACAGTAAAGCATACTAGTAACTAAAACAAAACTGAGTACAGCGCCTGGATGGGTGTGGCCGCGGGGGTGGGGAGCACTTATATCAGAGGTTAGGCGGGGTCCAGGAGGGAAACAACTAAAGCCTACACAGTAATGAAAAGGTTTACACCATTTCAATTTCAGCCAATATAAGGCAATGGAAACCCCAGGCTGGATTTGAAACCGATATTGCAAGACAATTAGAGCTACATCAATTATTTTGGAAATATCTCTTTTTTGCAAAAATTCTGTGGTGTAACTTTCTAGTCAGCCTACTGTTATCGTTTGTGGTAGGAAAGAATATACTAAGAATTAACCAGTAGGCCTACATTTTTGTCCTACTTTTCCTACTTTTTTTACTCTCCTCCTACTTATCCTATTTTTTCCTCAAAACTCTACTTTCTCTCTACTTTTGTGTAAACCCGCGCGGAAAAAAATGCTATTGACACATAAAATGCTGGAGTTGAGTGAGTTAACATTCAGATTCACAATTAAGTCCTAACTTTAACTTTTTAGCTCTTTTTATATCCTATTTTAAATTTAGGGCTTCCTACTTTTCTTCTAACTTTTTCACCAATGGCCACGTTGAAAGCCTGTTTAAGTAATTTCTTTATTCTGAATTCTATTATGCAAAATAATACAAACATCATAAATAACTAGGCCTAAACATAATGACGTCGACCCGTAAAATGCGGAAAGAACAGGGTCGCGATTTTTGTTGTTCTATGCAGACCCCCCAAAAGTATACAAACTCACCATTTTGGGGAGAAAATGTCATAATTGAGTGATGGAATTTGACCAACATTCCCTTTCAATGGCTTAAACAGCGCTATAGGCCTATGCTTTGCCATATTGAAGACGCTCATATAATTATCGGAAAACTCAAACTCTCGACACAGTTTTTGTCCTACATAATACTTGGCATCAGTACAGTACGTACATTTGTATTGGTGTACCCTCCGGGTTTTGCTGTCGTAAAAAAAAAACTAAATAGATTAAATAAAAAAAACCATTTACTGACACACGAAATTGTCAAAATTTCCCACTTGAGATGCAAACATAACCCTTAGGCCTATACGGCACTGTTGTGGATACAATGTAATATCTATTCTGGGTTATCTGACAATTTAAAGAACACGGTTTATCAAATATCAGATATGATACTAAGATCTATCTCTATGGGGTTCACACCACTGAACTATAGTTTCAGTGGTTCACACTCACAGACTACTAAGATTTATCTATACGTCTGTGATGGGTTTTATAGAGTTCGCGCCTCTAACGACTAAGGGTTTTAGAGTTTGAAGAATCGTTGCAGAGGTCATTCACTTCAATGTTCCTTGTAAACACAATTACTAATGTATGTTTCATCCGAAAGGATCATTTGGAAAAAGTTTCAATGCAATTTGAATATCAAATAAGCCAAGGTAAGGAACGCATCCAAATCTTGCAACAATCTCGTAAAGTTTATGTTATAATAATACTGGCCTGGCCAAGACCCTATTCCAATGAAACCATCAACATATTACTTTTCAGGGTGTGGAGTCTGGATAATCCAGACTATGTAGGATCTAATGTCTTCTCTTTGATGCACAAATCCACCGTTGTATTGTTTTCACGGTTGCCATGAAAAACGAATACATAACAATCCAATAGGAAAATTTAATTTTATTTATGTATTTATTTATTTATTTATTTAGTTTGTACTAATTAATTTATACTATTTATTTATTTATTTATTCAATTTAATCTATGTACTTATTCATGTTATAATTATATTATTATATTTATTACTTATTATTATTATTATTATTATTATTATTATTATTATTCATTATTATTAATTATTATTAGTTATTATTATTATTAATTTATTTATCTTATTTGTTTATTTTTAAATTTATTTATTTTCTTTATTATTATATTTTTTTGGGGGGGGGGGGGGAGAAGCTACTTTCAATCCTGATTTAGTGATGCCAGATGTTATATAATGAAAGGCCCTATGAGGATAATTGAGGGCTATTCTGCGAATTTCATGGGGCTATTTTGTTCATTTTGGGGGCTACAGCCGCTGTGCATTTCCCACAGATGATACATTCACTCTTTTTTTTTTGCCTACTGTTAAAAAATAAGAATATAATAACTTACTTTTTTACTTTTAACAAACTGTTATTCCAAAATAACCTTTTACGATACCCGCCACCGTCACCCAGGCACCAACCACCACCATGCACTGCAAAGCGCTGTGAGTGTAAAGTGGTGAACGAATATCGTTTTCAGACAGAATTTCTTTGAAGTTTGAAAAAAAAAAACCAATCCAAGAGTATTGCCTTCAATAATACCAAGTAGTATTGGAACACCATGTGTTCGGAAGAAAAACGATTTTTATTATTATTTTGTTTTACCGTCAATATCCGGTTTGGACATTGCAATATAACAAATATAATACAGCGAATGTCGTTTCTAGTTCAGTTGTCAGTTTATTGTTTCTTCAACTATTTTTTCACAATAAAACAGAACACAAAAATGCTTTTTCAAATAATCAAAAGTATTTCACATTTTCACAAACTATATACAAATAATGTGCAGGAATATTCATTATCCCATTTTTGTAAATGTGTTATGAAGTACCTTTCATTAATGAATACTTTAAAAAGTGTGTTCTAAAAACTCTAAAAATATTTCATTCTATCTGCAGCACAAAACACAGCAATGATGTGCACACACGCACGCAGACATAACACATACACGCACATATCACACATCGACACAGACAACACACAACACATAACACTACATGCAACACACATACATCACAAACCCCCAACAACAACACACACACACACACACACAACACACACACACACAACACACACACACACAACACCACACACACACACACACACACACACAACACAGCCACACACACACACACTACACACCACAACACACACACAGCACAAACAACAAACACATACACACACGTAACATCAAACGGCGTAACAGTCCGTTCGGCATACGAAACACGTCAATGCTGGTTGACGCTGTTCAGAGGTGACAGGGCATCTCCATTTATCGAATCTTGCAGCGGAAAAGTGGATAGAATATTAATTGGAAATGAAAATCCAACTGCCAAGTTTCCCCTGCTAATTTATTTTTGTGTTCTCACATAAAATACAAGAATTGGCAGCGGAAACTGAAAGGTATAGCAAAGAAAATCCATGAAAAGAAAAGTCAACGAATTGTCATCGTTTTATCCAAACCAAAACAGTAATCATTATTGTAAACTTTTAATAACAAAATTAATTTTCATAGTCACATTTATGAAGATGAAACAATCAGAAATGTGAATATCGATTGCTCATAATAAAACGAAATCATGGATTTTAAAGTGATAGCTAACATTGTGGTAGGGCTATCATTTAAAAAAAAAAATGTCAATTGAATATCTGAAGCTTACATAGTAGTGTTCAAAATGACAAAATGAAACACCCTAAGAAGAATGTAAAAGTTGGAAAGTTACACTGCCAAATGGCAAGTTATATGAATAAACAATTAAGAACTCGGGGCGAGTTTAATAGCCTAGTGTACACACAGTCCAGTAAGTCAATGGGAGGAAATGGCAAGTGAATCATGGTCAAACTTACGATTTCACTTTTTTAAAGCACATAAATAATCATTTTGAAATGCAATTTTTTCAGGGCTTCATTTTTAGAACCTTATCAAAAGACACTGGTAGCATGGGAAATCATGTGGCTTCAGATTTTTAAACTGTGTGTAAATGTTTAGCCATAGTTTAAATCTCAAAGCTACCGTGTATAGTTTGAAGAGTTACAATGTGTGCCAGCTATGAAATAATAAAATTATCAATCAAAATGATTGTATCCAACCACGCCACCGGATGGTTTCGCAACATGCACATACGAGGAATTATGGAAACTGGTACAGGGAAAATGGCTTTCAAGAGAAATATTCATTGTAATCCTGAGCTAAAGCATCTGATATGACTTTCCTTTTGTTTCAAATCAGGGTGTTTTCTACAGTATTTAAAAGACTGATTCTAATAATTTGTTGTTTGACTAGTGTAATGTTGATATCAGTGACACATGAAATTCCTGTTATCATAGGTTATGGTACGTTTATACGCCAAACATTATCGGAGAAACTCTTGAGTGTGTTAACAGCATTGGAGGAAGATGTTGTGTGTTGTGTGTGTGTGGTGTGTGTGTGTGTGTTGTGTGTGTGTGTTGTTTGTGTGTGTGTTGTGTGTGTGTGTGTGTGTGGGTGTCAGGTGTACCGTCACCCATTGCAAACCGATGACATACATACCGTATACACACCCTTGAAAACGATGACAACAACTGAACCGATGACGTCATCGTTTCAAGTTAGGGTAACGGACAAAGGATAAAGGACAGCAACAAATAGTGTATATCCACAAAGTCCTGTTTTGTGACTTGAGAACCATTCATCGTTTACCAATTATTTTCCATAAGTCTCTGTGTATCGAAAAAAAGTAAAACAAGCGCGCAGCTTGTGAATACAAGACACTGAACAGACGTGTGTATGCCTGTCATCTATTACTGTGATTGCTAAAATCACATCACCGTACCGCTAGCTAGCTAGCGCTGGCCTCCTCCCGCCCGCGCGCAGCGTCCCGGACTTTCTGATGAGTTCGAATATATTATCCAGTCCACATTGCTGTATGTAACGCATGTGAGACCTAACCATAGAGGTATAACATAAGGAGAAAACGGCGACAAAGGGTGAGTTTTACCAAAGAATATAGCTCTGCCGTTCTTGTTTTCGTTGATTTCTTAAATTCTTGTCCTTCTATTTGACGACTTTTAAATTTTTTTTCAAGTTTGTGGCGCTAGTGCATTAACGTAGTCCGCAATATAATGATTCATGTAGGGTACACAATCACAGCATTGTTTAACTGCCATAAATTAACCATTTTTCACGGAAATTAGGTTAGGGTTTGTAGGGGTATTATTTTAGTTGCCGGACATTCAGCGTGTGCGTTGTTATTCCGGTCAACGTATCTATCTGACGGAATAAATCATAGAAATTTGCTGTTCGGCTTGGATGCGTTAATGCACTAGCGCCGCAGTTTTTGTGTTTTGTCCCTGCATAGCTTAGGCCATAGCATAATGCCAAAACCACTGACCTGACGAATAAATTAGAAAAATTCCTGTTGGGCTTGATGCGTTAATGCACTAGCGCCCAGATTTGCTGTTGTCCTCATAGCTTAGGGCCATAGCATAGCCGAAAAACCAAGCGCCCAAGCCTAGCCCGGTCCTAGGCATAGCACAATGGCATAGCCTAGCATTAGTAGAATATCACATAACCTGAACGCAGGTGCGAGCTTTCTCGCGCCTGAGATTCTTATGCATGCTTCACATTGGAAACCACAATTGAAAATATTAAAAAATTGAAAAATATAGAATAACAAAATCGAATATGATGACTTTACTTTTTATCGTACGTCCTCTGACGGCCGAAGGCAAAGATGATATTCACCTGTTATTAGGGTTGTGGTAGGGGTATTATTTTAGACACAAATCCAAACTAAAATTTAGGTTTGGCCAAAGAATTGTTTTCCATTTTCTTCACGCAGAATCTTTGTCAATGCCCCCAAAATAGTCTTACTTTTGATAGGAAATGTCACCTACTGTTCCCCAGGTCCAAGGAACGGCGATTTCTGTGCCCAGAAAGAATGTGTAAAAACTTCTTAAATCCCAGCTCAAAAGTCAGTCAAAAAATCATGTCCAATTCTGCCACAGTCTGGTACACTTTTCCTATTTGAAATTTCGCACTGCCGCAAGTAAACAGTGCTTACGTTTCAAGTTCATAGAAACCAACGGAAAATCATTCAATACCCTTTTTGGTGTGGAGCTTATTTAATACGCAACCAGCATAAGTAATTAACAGTTGTGTCTTCTTACTTAAAGTCGCAGACCACTATACTCTCGCTGATTAGTAATTTCAGCTCTGCGAGCATCACAACGTCACACGGCTTCCCGGGCTGCGCACGGCCTAACTTGGGGAATCCCTTTGCTTGGCACGCTCGCTTTGAGAATGAACAAATTCGCAGACTGTGCACTGAAGCGATTGCCGCAGCGCCGCCGGTGAAACGTGGAACGATGTGATATCACTGGGGTACAAAACAAATGTTTGCCATGGTCTGTTTAACGTTGAAAATCACTTTAGGTAAAATAAAGCAAAGATGAATTTGAAAAGTGAAATTAGGTTAATTCTTGAAGGGAAGTTCAGTAGTGGTAGAGGTGCGCTCAAAGATGATAACTACTTCGGAAGGTAGGATTAAAACTGGATACCATGATATTGAACGAATGATCACTATAAGAAAAATATGCCTATTGGTTTGAAGAAAAACTTTCAGATAATGGCTGAAATATCAATAAAAAAAACTGGCTGCATATCGTCGGGTATACCCCGAAGTAATGTACAAATTTGAAAAATAACGCGTTAATTTACATGCTAGGCGCTGATTGGCTTACTTTGGGAATTAAATGCATATGTTAGGATTATGTAAAATTTGACAATTAGCGAATCAAAGAACTTACAATTTAGAATGGACTACGAATCCGTATTTGGGGGAAATTTAAATTTTTTTGAATCGATGCGATAAATTATAACCGAGATTGTTAATTAATTTAGCTAATCCTAATCCAATACAGCGTAAAGAAGCAGTCTAGAATTTTTAATTGTTTCTAAAAATTGCTTTAATAAATATTCACTCTCATAAATGGACAAAGTTGGATGATGTTGGCCTACACCCTAAAACCTAGTCCAAACAAAAGACACTGAAATGTGCCTTAGCTTCCCCAAAGATGGACACACTCTGCAAATAGAGTTTTTGATTGACATATTATTACATTGATACCCACCACAATATTGCTAATGCTAGGAAAGATCTACCAATATTGAAATTAGACATGTTGCTATGCTAAGGAAAGATCTTAACCAATACAAGGCCAACAAAGGCATGAAATTACCGAATTATGGTAGAACATTGCAAGTTAATGCTCGTCTAGAGAAGGAGCATTTTCAGTGTCTTTTGTCATTGCATTAGTACTTATAATAAGTAGTGATGTTGACAGATGAGGTCACAAGGAGCATTCTTCATTTGGAAGCTTTTTTCTATATGCGTTTCTAAGCATGCTGAAAGAAAAATATTTAAAAAAAAATATTATAAAATATATGACTCATATTTAGATAATTTTTGCCAGATGATAAGGCCTGGTAGACCTCAAATATAGCTTGGGCTTATAGGGTAAATCTTTTGATGGTTCCTGAGAACAAAAGAAAGGTCATAGTCTTTTCTTCAGACCCCTTTGAATCAGTGGTATTTTTAAATATCAAATGTGTAGTATTTCTTTGCTTATTGACTCCATTTTCTGTGAATTTTGGCAACTAGCTACTGAAATGCATTTTTATTCACATCAAAAAATAATTTGGGTGTAAAGTTACATTTTAAAACATACGTGTGTTGAATTTTTGTGAGAATTTGAAAAATTTCACCAAATTTGCCGCCATTATTTATGGAATTATTAATCTTTTTCCTATTGGCTATGATCTTCTTCATCTTTCTGAAATGAGTCGGGACGACATCCCCCCAACAATTTAGTGAGTATATATTATATTATGTTACAGTGTATTACCTACATAACACAGTGTCACCATTCTAACTGGACACAACCATCTACCCATACACATCTTTCAGTGTATTACCTACAATAAACACCGTCACCATTCTAACTGTACACAAACATCCACCCATACACAACTTTCAATGTATACCTACAATACACCGTCACCATTCTAACTGTACACAACCATCTACCCATACACATCTTTCAGTGTATTACCTTCAGTACACACTGTCACCAATTTAACTGTACACAACCATCTACCCATACACATCTTTCAGTGTATTACCTATATTACACAGTGTCACCAATTTAACTGTACACAACCATCTACCCATACACATCTTTCAGTGTATTACCTACATTACACAGTGTCACCATTCTAACTGGACACAACCATCTACCCATAAACATCTTTCAGTGTATTACCTACATTACATAGTGTCACCATTCTAACTGGACACAACCATCTATCCATACACATCTTTCAGTGTATTACCTATATTACACAGTGTCACCATTCTAACTGTACACAACCATCTATTCATACACATCTTTCAGTGTATTACCTACATTACACAGTGTCACCATTCTCACTGTACACAACCATCTACCCATACACATCTTTCAATGTATTCCCTACAGTGCACTGTCACCATTCTAACTGCACACAGCCATCTACCCATACACATCTTCCAATGTATTACCTACAGTACACACTGTCTCCATTCTAACTGGACACAACCATCTACCCATACACATCAAAGATCCTAAAGCGCTGCGAAGCAGCGCAAGATGGCTTACTCTCGCGTATTTACACACAAAAAAGTGTAGTACGACATGGGGCGAAGCCGCCGCCATTTGAGCGTGCAGCGAGCGCGCGCTGTACCACTGGCTTGCACGCGTAGGCCTATATATATTACGACCCACTCGAATTATCTCTCCCTTTCCTCTTTACTTTCGGGCTTTTGGGGGCGTATGGAGGCATTGAGTAAAAAAAGGAATAAAAAAACTTGTTATTTTGTACTGGAGAATTATGTCTGAAATATTCCTTCCGATAATATTAAGAAAATTGATAAAATACTGATATTTTCAGGTCAGGCTCCGGGGCAGGCTTAATCCTTCAAAGTTCAAGATCAACAAGGGGGGGGGGGAGGGAGAGAGAGACTCCCGTCGGTTTTTCCGTGCATCTCTTCTACAAATATTGGAATTTCACGTATCAAAATGTAGGCCCTTATTATTTTAATCTATAATTTTCTCCGACTCAAAATCAATTCGGGCAAACTGGCAATTATTAATTGTCATTCGAAACAGGTATACATGTAGGCCTATGTGTTTATTTATCATACAATGCCATATTTCGGCACTATATTTAGGCAATGCCATACTT
>JZLH01S0356552.1:0-23649 GCA_001188425.1 Eucidaris tribuloides
CGTGTTTCTTTATGACAAAACTGCCCATCCCTTCTATTTTAATCTCCACCATCCCCACTCCCCCTACCCCCACCCACCCCACCCTACCCCCAAAGGGAGAGAGAGAAAAAAAATTCTGTGAGTCGAGTTTGCCAAATTTAAAAACAAAAGTTATAAAAAGAATTATGATGAACATGAAGCTGTGCTATCTTTAAAGGTAAATGACATGATTGGGGGTAGTCCTCAACTTGGGCTGAAACTACATGTACTCTAGAATCAAATAAACTATGCCAGGATTATCCTGTGAAAATCTTGTAGTCAAACGTTGGCTCGTTCTAGAATTTAACTAATGTCTATTGTCCCTTGTGGCAGGCAAACCTGCTGTGTGGCTTTCTATGGGTCTTATTTTTCTCATAAAATACTAGTATGTTCATGCTTGTTTCTCCTTAAGTAAACAAATTACAGACAAATCCTTCCAGCTGGGAGATCCATTCCAGTTACATGTAGTATATAGTTGGTATACATTTCAACTCATTTGGTTCTTGAGGCATTTTCAAGTGTTCCCAATGATGTCACTAACCTTTAATTGTTGGTTTAAAAATTGAAAAATTTAAGGTGTAGGTGTTTGAAATGATAAACACATTCAAATTCTATCAAATCAATTTCTTTCAACTAATATGGGTGGCAATGTGTGGGGATACATTAAAAAAACAAACATTACAATCAATTACAATGTAACTACATGTATTTATTTTTTTTTAGATCAAAAAAATTACCAAGACTGCTGTAAGTTGTAAATACGATTACCTCCCGCACAAATTATGGTATATTTGAATGACTGCATTAATTGTTGACTTAATTACTCAATAATGATAACTTTCAAGTTTTGTGGCCTCAAACATAATTAACTGCCCTTATGATTTTATGGCTGTGTTTTGAGTGGTTCCTTATTGTACTTACACTCACTTACAGGGATATGAAAATACAACATACATGTAATATAAAAAATAACTTCTCTTAATCTAATATTTTTATGTTTTAGGGGAGATGGTTCTTTTATAACCTTTTGAACAATCATAATGTAAATGATGGTGGTACATTTTTTCTATCATCAGTATTTTGTTTTCAAGATTTTAAAAAGCTTGGTCATTTTTAGTTCACCTGAGCCGGAGGCTCAAGTGAGCTAATTACGATCACTTTTTGTGCATCATGTCTTGTTCGTAGTGCGTCGTGCATTAAAGGTTAGTGACATGATTGGCAACACTTGAAAATGCCCAAGAAGCAAAATGAGTTGAGAAATATCGTACCAATATAACAGCAGAAGTGGATCTCCCACCTGGAGGATCGTCTTAAATTTGTTTATTAAGGAGAATCAAGCGTAAACATAGAAGTATCTTAATTTTATCCGGGGACGATAAAAATAGGCCCCATAGAGAGCCACACAGCAGGTTTCCGTGCTACCAGTGATATTGGCATTGTTTATTTTAGAATGAGTCAACGTTTGACTACAAGATTTTCACAGGAGAATCCTTGCATAGTTTACTTGATTCTAGAGTAGTTTCAGCCCAAGTTGAGGACTACCCCCAATCATGTCATTTACCTTTGACTTTTCACATTGTCATCTTCTTTACTATGCATAATTGGATTAAGACTAACCTTGGCAGGAATGATCCTCAGAGGAAGGGGATTCAAGGTTCCCCAATTGGTACACCTGGGGCCCCAGGGGCAGGACCCAAAAGGTTAAAAAAAATATGAAACTGATAGGCCTACATTGGGCAATATAGGCCTACATGTAACTAGTTTATCCAATGTTTGAGTGAAAACTTTGCCATATAGTACATTATTTTCCCGGGCTTCTATAGAAGGCAGCCCATCATTTCTGATAGTTTGCAATGTAGCACCATGCATCCTATTAGGATCCATGGTAGCACTTGGACTTCTGTACAAGCCTGTCATCCCCAAGGGGTTAAAAAACAACAACAATAGAGACACGTTTTTCCATGAGACATCTTGTCAACTAACTGGGAGTAAAATCTGATTTCAGTTGTGCTATCACACTCGTACATATATATACATAATTATAGTTAAGCAGGAGAAACTAGGTAAACTTTCTTCATGTTGCAAGAATTTGTACACGCAATCCAATGAATTTCCAGGGTCCCCGAAGTAAGACTCTGACAAGACAACACGACATAACATTGGCCACGTCACAGCTAACCTTCAGACATTTAACATTGACATTCACTTAATCAGGGTCACAGCAGAGAGGACCTGGCTGATTGTCATGGGATCTGTCTTTTTTTTCTTAAAGGCCCACTGCAGGTCATCAATCTTTTTGTTTTATTGCCATATGGGCAAGTAAAATTTAAGATTTCTACTTGCCCCCAAATAACAAGTGATAAAAAACAAGAGAAATATGTGTGCTCCCATTCATAAGTTTGCAAAAATGTGGCCACATACTGTACTGCTGCCTAATTCTGCCTTACTGTAATGTGTTGGTCTCATGTGCAAGGATGATGCTGCTCTTTGCTGAAAAAAAGGGAGATTGTTCTTCACTTATAATTGTTCAGGCCCCTATCTTGGTCCTAATCCAGGTCCTGATGCTTATCCTGATCTGGTCCATCCAGGTCTAGGCCCTGATCCCAATTATAAATGTTGATTATTATCATTATTATGATTGATTACCATGATTTATCTTGTGAAATGAGTGAAATGTGATTTGAGTTATGCCATCATGTGCGTAGTCGTAGTCGTACGTGTGTTGTGTAAGTACTGTTTGAGAAACTAGTTGAACTTGCATTTAACATTGACATTCATTTAATCGGGGTCATATCTGAGAGGACAGATGGGATCTGTCTTTTTTTAAAGGACCATTGCACTGACTGCAGGTCTCAACATTATATCTTTTTTTTGTTTTTACTTGCCATTCGAAACAAAATAGCTGTCCTCTCCCTGCTTAAAATCCAATGAACATCGCTTAGAATTTGCTTTTTTTACCAAGGTTTGAATTACATGTAAGTACCAGTATTACAGTATGTCAAGGGTATCAAAATCAGAATCATGAATGTTTTCAGGAGGGAGGAGGGCGGTTTTCCAAGTATTCTCAGCAGATTCAGACAAGACTCTGCGACCAGCTCTTGTTGGGAAACTCATAGTTCCGCATGTTATACATGTATAACTGCAGCTAATAGTAATGCAACAAACTTACTGCAGCAGTCAAGAGATAAAATCATTGTGACGATACATGAAGTATATTGACTTTTATTTTATAGCAATATTATTCCAACAATAATTGATTAACAAAAGTGAATTTCATCCAGCACGATATTGCAATTCTTGTGAATGAATCTTCCAGTCTTGTGTGATATGAAGAGTGGTCAAACATTCACGTACATGTAACTTACACAAGTTTCTCCTTAAAATATTAAAAATTAAACTTTTCTTTTCTTTTTTGCTTTGTTTGCATTTATCCAGACTCTCAAACTGAACACAGAGGCCAGGCAAGATGAAGCTGAAATGCATAAACATAAACAACAACATTCGGTAAGTAAACATGCAGACAGACATACATACATACAGACACACACACACACACACATACAGAGAACTTAAAGGCAGGGGATCTCTTTTGCATGCCTGAAAATTAACATTTGTGTAAATACAATGTAATTTAGAAGAAAACCTTGGGAACCTTTACCAAAATATAGGAGCTACAAACTCAGTTTTAGTGTGACCGTTAGACTCAGATTGGAATTTGTTTCTCGCGATAAAAAAATTCCTACCATAGAATGTACACTAAACAGCTATTGTTTTTCTTTTGCATTTTTCAAATTCTAGACAATCACTGACCCCCAGATTTCACAGACATGCCCTTCATCAATAGCCTAAGTGCATGGGTTATCTTTTCCTGGTCTGCGGGGATGTTTGCAAATGAGATCCACTGCCTTTAATGAAATAGAAACAAATTTTGCTTCTTTTCCGTTTATGTGTGATGATTATCGGGACAAAACTAAGCAGATCATCAGAAGCTAATATATGCTGAATATATTTGGTTTTAATTTAGTGAATTTCATGATTAAACCTTTTCGTAAATTTCCATGTTGTGATATGCCTGTACAAAGAAAATAAAATTGCAATAAAGTTGTGAAAATAAATGCTTTCGAATTCCCCATCTTGACGCAAAATCACAAAAATATATGATGCATAGTTTTCACTATTTTTTAAATACACATAGTTGTCACAGTACAGAATTGTTTTTTTCTACTTTTTCGTGAGGTTTTATGTTCCCTTTAACTCTTAACATGCCAAAGTTACAAATATGCACCAAACAATGCATAGGGTCTACAATATTGTCTGTAGAGAGCTTTGGCACATTAAGAATTAAAGGTAAGCATAATAAAACAGACAAAAGCTCCGAATTTTGGAGTTGTTTAAAAACAAAAAGTATCTAGATTATGCATTTACTGAAGACAATTTGAATTTGATAACACATTTCACATTGACCCCTGCCTGTGTACTAGAACACTTTTCCAGATGCCAATTGTATTACCAAAGGAGCTCATTTAAAGTGGAATGAAACCCAGACATCTGCTTGCATTCAGAGAATAGATTACAATAAGAGAAAGAAAATGGTGAAAGTTTGGACAAATTTGACTGAACCGTTCAAGAGTTATAAATTTCAAAGTTTACATAATCTTTATGAATGGAGGATTCTTAAATTGGCAACACTACCACTTTTTGAGATGAAAGTGTGGAGAACTCCCCATTGGTTTTGTGCTCAAATTTTCACAAATTTACATTTTTGGGGGGAGATGTTAGTGGTGAAGGTAATCAAATTCTTCCAGAAAACATGTACAAATCATTTTTGCTGGGACATACTTGTACAACAAGCAAGAAGCAATCAGATATTTCATTAAAAAAATGAGAAGAAGTGAAAATTTGTGTACAAAGCCAATGGGGAGTTCTCCACACTTTCATCTCAAAATGTGGTAGAGTTGCCAATTTAAGAATCCTCCATAACAACGATTAAATTAACTTTGAACATTCATAACTCTTGAACAGTTCAACCAAATTTGCTCAAACTTTCACTGTTGTATTTCTTTTATTGTTCTGTATTCTGTGAGTACAGGAAGATGTCTGGGTTTCATTCTACTTTAAAGTCATTAATTTTGAAGTTCAAAATCTAAATTGGTTCTACCCGACCCGAGGGTGTCGCCCTATTCCAGACCTTCTACGCCCCTGTATTATCATAGTATGTAGATGAGTCGTAGACTAGGAACAATGCCAATTTATTGTTTGGGGAACTCTCTGGGCAAGCACATTCAAAGAACAACTATGAGCTACATTTATGTGGTGGTATATTGAGAGAAAATAACTTTCATAGAGCTTTGGTTGATACAGTAGTTCTGAAACTGTTACCTCAAATATATAAAAATATTGACTCGTGTAAATATCTCAGTCATACATGTACTTGTGGTATAACAATAACTTCTGATAAATACATGACATAGAAATTGTCTACATATTTGACTGGTTTGAAACAATCTGGAATCTGTGTGTTTAGTGTTTCCTTTGATGTACATTTATAATGTACTGTATTTCTGATTTTCTGCTGTGTATTATGGTCACAAAACTGCATGCAGACTGTTGAGGCACATACAATTGGGACAAAAATAAAAAGAGAGGAAATTTATATTCATAAAATTATAAAAAGAATCTTTTCTTTCTGCCTTGAAATATTAGATTCTATGTGACACAATTCACAATATTGTGGTTGGTTTCTGTATTAACAAACAACAAACCTTTATGTACAGGTACCTCGAAAGGAAGGCACAATCCCTCACCCTGAGTCACAAAGGCATTGCCCGCGGTATCATGTAAGCCCAGATTAGAGACTTGGGGTGAAGCTGGGGAGCTGGATTGTAGGAAGTTTTTGGGGGGAAGGGAACAGAGGTGTCTTATGGCACTTTACACTTACTTGGCAATGCTAAGTTTGATGATTTTCCATCAACCAGTCTCACTTTCACTGCTTATGTACGCTTACCAAGTTTGATGATTTTCTATCAATCAGTCTATCCCCTTCACTAATTTTGTACACTTACTAAATTTGATGATTTTCCATCAATCAGTCTATCCTTTTCACGACTTTTGAACACTTACATGTACCAAGTTTAATGATTTTCCATCAATCAGTCTGCCCCTTTCACTACTTTTTGTGCTCCAGCAACGGCACCGACACCGACATCGCGAGGACCACCGCCACCAGCGTCACCACCACCACCATCACCATCATCGACCCCCTCACGATGAGAGGCATGAGGGGGACGGGCGGGCCGACAACGTAGCAATGCAACCAGTCAGGCAGAGGAGAGCATCGGAACAAGTGGAAAGGTGAGGAGGTGCTGGCCACTCGGTCAAATGTTGTGATGTGGAAGTTTTGAGCTGCATGGAGAGAATCTGCTGCCTGTGACCCAAACATGTCATTCTTATCATGTTTTGGGTCGTCTGTCCATATATTGCCCATGCGTCCGCATTTTTTTGTTAACGAGGTTACTGAAAAACCACTGAAGGAATGTTAACTGCGGAGACCTACATGTATGATGAAATAATTAGAATTTGCGTCAAATATGTCAATTCTCTTTAATTTATTTAAAGGGTACCACTTTTGGTGCAAAATTGTACTTGTACCTTATTGTCATTTCCGGGAATAAGCAGGTGTTTTTATTGAGCTATTATGAAAATCTTAGTAGTTTGGACAACTTGACTTCAATGATCCACATAAAGTGAGTTTTCATTACAGACAAAAAATTCAGTCTGGTGTAGACAGCTGAGTTTTCCTCAGTTGTCTAAACATATACATCATTGATGACCAAGGTATCGATGAATTTGCTATTGCAGTAAATCAGTAAAAATATTATAAAGGTACAAAAAAAAGATATTCTGCTAGTACACATGTAATTTGAATGAGTAACATTTATACAATTAACTTTTCCTAGGTCAAAGGTGCTTAAGTTGAATATTGCAGAGGTTAAAGGATTTTAAAACTCCTGTGTTCTTTCTTTCTTTATTTTTTTTAATTTTCTGTTGTTTATGACCTCTCATAAATATTGAATTTTCTCAAATCATAGCTTTTTCTTAGTTTCAATGTATCCAATTTGTGAAAGTTGACTGTATTCAATTTAATTGGGAGATCTTGTATGTAAAACACTAACTTCTGTGAATATTTTTGTTCGTCCAGATCCCGATTTAACGAACTTGCCGCCAGCCGACACCCCGAGGCTCACACCATGGGCTATCACCATCAAGGGGTCGCACACATGTCACCAAGAAGTCAAAGGTCACAGAGATATATGCAGGACATGGCAGGGATGCACATGCCCCCTGGATCACAGCCCCCATCACAACCTCTCCCCCAGGTGCCGTATGAAGAACACCTTTCAGTTTATATGTTTATGCTTTAGCATTACATGAGATTGATCAGTTGGTTTGGTGATCGGTCAGTCGGTCGGTCAGTCGATTGGTCGATTAGTGGATGTATGGGTGGATGAACTAATTGATTGATTGATTGATAGAATGTTTGACTGACTGATTGATATGTGGATTGATTGATTGATTGATTGATCAAGTGTTTGTACATGTGTTGTGTGCCATGGGCTTATAGACTTAAGGAGTAATGAAGTCTGTTTATTACTTGTTTCGAAAGTTTTTGCCTCAGTGAAAATTCATGAAACATGCATGTGTAGTTATATTCTTACCACTCTCTACTCAGTATACTGGAAGTTACATGCATGTGCACGTGAATACAGTAAGTTTTATTGTTTGACGTACATCCCAATGATCACTTAATTACAAGATTACAAGAATTGTTGACATTGTTAATACTTAATAATTATTTAATAATTAATGCAAAGTTGCAAACAAAAACTCCCTCATTTATCAGATGTTGGACACAATTTGATAGATTTTGTCCTTCTTCCTTCTTTTTCTTAGGTGCCATACCAACATCAGGGTCGTGTCAGGTCCGACAGTGAGCCTTTGGATATTTCAAAGATACGTGCCGACATGAGGGGACACGGCCCCGATTTTGGGCGATACCCTGCGCACAACCGCGACCGATTTGACGCGGCATCAATGGGAAGGACGGGTCACGTGATCCACGAGGTCGTCCAGAAAGAGGGCTCTGGTGGAAATTTGTCGCAAGGATCGGATCAGTCGCAAGACCGCCACAGGCCTGACAGTCGAGCCTCGCAGTCTTCGCACCAGTCCGGCGAGGGATATGTGCCGCAAAGGAGACGATCGCTTGAAATGCACGGCGGGATCGTGCACCACCATGAACGTTCTGACAGTCAGGTGTCGACGACGAGCCAGGGCGAAGAGCGCCACCGGACAGCGCCGTCGCCACGGAGTAAGAAAAAGAAACAAATGCCAAAGATGGGAGTGACGGCCGCGATGCACAAAACATTTGGCGGACCGCAGAGTCCGAACGCCGTGAGCGGTATTCCTCACTCGCAGTCCGGGGAGCGTTTTCATCACTTTTTCGCACCACCGCGGAGTCAGTTACCACCTCAGATACAAACGCAAGCCCCGAATATGCAGGGGATTGTGGGACATAATTACCATGGGAGGGATGCAGAGAGTCCAAGACTAGTTAGCCCACTGGATTCCTCTTTCTCGCCACCAGGAACAAATTTCCATCGCACCGCCACCCCGGACTCTTCCTCGAGTCTGGATTCATCCTCGCAGTATCCCGGACCTAGAGATCGCCACCTAGTGCCAGGTTACAGTACAGGGTATCCCGATCAACGCACCGATCACGTTGTACATAAACATTCAGACAGTCAGTTATCGCAAAACTCGCAGACGTCTATATCGTCGCACCATTCGGATTCGTCTAATCGGCCAGTGACGTCGGATTCGCAACGTTCACAATCCTCGGAGGATCTGAACGGACCGACGTACGTTCATGTTGGCCCGCCCTCGCAAGACGAACAACCAATATCACATAGACATTCTCCCGTAGTATCATCATCTCATTCTAAAGCACCTAAAAACAAAGAGCCTTCACAACTCCTTTCCAGCACGGACGACATTCAGCCGGACGATCCGATCTATGCCAACCTGGATTTTATCGCGCAGCGCGAAAAAGAGGAAGAGCAGCGACACGTTCTTCGGGAGATGGATCGACTGAGCGGGCACCAGGATATCGAGATACGACTTCATCGGAATATTCACAGCGAGTCGCAGCTGGGGCGTATTAACGGTGAACAGGAGGATCGTAGCTACAGTCTAGAGGCTTTGGATCAGCACGAGCAACTTGCAAAAGCGGGTATCAGGCTCAACAAAAGTTTTGATTCGGAAGGTATATTCTTTTCTTTGAAAATAATAATTGTGAAATATCCTTTTATAATGTGGGATATTGTGAAGGTAATTTTATAGTTCACTTGAGCCGAAGACTTAAGTGAGCCATTGCAATTGCTTTTTGTGTGTCATGCATCGGGCGCCGTTCATTGTGTGTTAACTTTTCACATTTTCATCTTCTTCTTCATAACATATGATTGGATTAAGACCAAACTTAGCAGGAATGATCCTTAGGAAGTGGGGATTCAGGGTTCAGTAAATGGTACACCTGGTGCCCCTGGAGACCCGGGGGCAGGGCCTCCAAGGGCCAAAACTAGGTAATTTTCAAACATCTTCTGTTCTAGTCACATTGTGTGGAAGTTTATTATGAATGGCCCGTAACCTTTTGGACTTTGTCTCATGCCAATTTTTTTTACTCCTTTATCAACAGAGAGTTCATCCCGTGATGCTTCTGTCACGCTCGAGAGTAGCCCCATGAACACCCCGGGGTCACCGCCCTCCCCGACGCCTCACGATGGCCAGCCTCTAGATGGTGCCCTTACAGAGACGGTCCATGCATCTCTTCAACGGGGCCTGCATCGGGGCAGCACCGGGTCTGGGGCCAGCGGGGTCAGCATCCAGAACAATGCCTTCGAGAGGAGCATCTCGGTCCAAGACCAACGTCCCATTTCCATGGTAATACCTCCCTCCTCGCCCACTCTCTCGACTCTCTCCGACGATTGGAAGGTGGGTGATTTGTCAGGAACTTTTTTACCGACGGCCACATCAAATCAATCCAACTGCTGCTTTCATCCTTCTCGTGGGCAAAACCAACAAAAAAGTCAAACCCCAAAATCATCATATTTATTACTTGCATTGTCCTAAAGGTTGCAAATCTCTATGTGCTCAACTAATCTGTTGCAAAAATGTTGCAAATGAAATCTTGTAACATATTTCTCAAAAATAAATTAACCAGTTCTCTATGGGAACGGAATGTGCCATGTATTAACTCTACAGGAATTACAGATTCTTGCAGGCACCGGGTTAAGAAATAACTGCTTTCGTTGTTTACAACAAATTGCTGTTTTCTGCCATCGCAACAAGTATTTCCTTCTTCACCACAATTCAAATGTCCACTTGCAAAGATAAGTGCTACTTGCCCCACTTTTGAAAAGTTGATAACAATTTGAAACAGACCAGCAAGCAACAAATAAAGGAAAAAAGAGGAAACTTTCATAAGCTCAAAGCTCCATTTCTGATGATGCTACTCTCAAGAACTTGGTTGCATTTTCTACATGGATATCCTTCTTCCTTTGTTTAAGTGGGCAAGCTTTCCTCTGGATGCTACAGCATACTAAAATCACCACAATGATGTTGTTGTCCTATTGACTTAACATTGACATCAACATTTTGCTGCATACATTTGGAATGGAATTGTAGGGATTTTTTTTTTCAGTATGCAATTCATCATTTGCAAAAATTTCTCCCAAATTGAGGTTGTCTTAAAATGCTAGTAGTTTATGTAGTGCCACAGGCAACATAAACCAAATTAAAAAGACCCCTCCCCCCACCCCCCCCCCACCCCCCCCAAAAAAAAACAAACAAACAAACAAACAAACAAACACCAAAAAACGAAATGGTAAAAAAATCTGAAAAATCATGTTTTTTACTGGCAAATACCACAAACATGAAATATATGAATATGAAAAATACATGGGGGCGCAGGGCGATTTTGTCCCCGAAAATTACCATTGGGTTCGATACAAAAGAATATCTGGAGAGCACTGAAACTGGGAAAAGTAGCCCCCGAAAAGAACATTTTATTTTTTCCCCTGCAATTATGGGTTGTTAATGACCAGGGCAGTTCATTGATATCCATGTTTGATGAGATTTGATCAAGAATTCTGAGTTGTCCTTGAAGTTTTCTCAAGAAATCAAACATTGTCAGATTCTTTCATGATCACTTAGTCTCTCTATCGCACAAAATTATGCAAGCATTCAAAAAGTTCATGATGCACGATTTACATGTACATCCAGTAAACAAAATGTAATCATATTCTGTCAATCATTTTCCCCTCAAAAGCACTACATGCTCCAAACCATGTCATTTAATAGTGCATAATTATATGTAGATTTTCTGCAAAATCATGTAACTCTTTTACAATGCCACAAGTCGCAGATCTGCACCAATATTTCATGTTAAGTCAAAGAGGCTTTAAATCTCTGGCACCGTATAAGAGTTTAATTATGTAAAAAAAATCTAATTAATATTTATGGCAAAGTCATGCAAATTTTGTGTAAACAATTCAGAACCTACAGAATCATGCAGAGCACACTAGGCTGTCCTTTCCCAGGTTGCCATTCAATGAAATGATGTAAAAACATGCAAATAATCTTGCAAATTCATGCAAATTTGTGTGCAAAAAATATACAGAATCCTGCAGTGTAAACAAGGCTGTCGCTTCACACATTGCAAACCACCTACCTTCCAATTTGTCAACATTTCCATGTTAATCATGTATTTGTTTGCCAGTGTAATGTTTTGATCATTGTCCAAATGAATGTTTCATCATGTCAGTGAAAACAAACCCAGTCACAAAATGAGAGAATCATAATTGCATTACTGGTGAGTATCCCCTTTATGAAATAAGAAAAGTGGCACAAGTCTTTCTTTGTGACTGAATGTTTGTGGAAGTGCGTGTTTCATCGTGTTTGTGTGTTTGTTTGGAACTAATCATGGAAAATGTTGCTCTTGCCTTTGTTTTACTGACATCTACATGTATTGTAAAAACATCACAGGAAAAAAACATCTGTAAAAGCGTAATGTACTGTATGTATCTTTATGTTAAATGTGAATCATTCTTAATCCAATGGTTATAAATGTGAAGACCATAAATGATTAACCAGTATGTATATTGTTAATGTGACATACTCATTTCGGGGTGAACAAATCAAGAACATTATACATATATTATGAGACCATGTTTTTTTAATCTCATTAGTTCTAACGACTTATTTGCAATTCAAGAGCTTAATTTGAATAGTAATGGAGACAAATTAGCTCCAAAAGGCATCGTAAGAATCAATATTAACATTAGTGTTGCACGACTGCAGGATTTTTGGGAGTCGACTAGTCGCCGATCAAAAGTTGCGACTCCGACCATTTGCCGACTCTTGGCATTCGGTTCTGTTGTTTTGATCAATAGGTACATGTAGAAAGAAGCATACTACATCCTATACAATGATTGTTCAGTGTCCTCCTTCAATGATTTCAGTGATTTTGATGCAAAAGCAGTCATTTATTGTCCAATTTCATTACCAATGATTATGGTTAGTTCATTTTGAAAATTATTTTAAAACTTAATATGTTGTTTCAACTCTGATCACGATCATTCCAAAATTGACTTTCTACCACAGTCCCACACATTGTCATTGATGTTTTGAATGGTTTATATGGCATACATATGTGATTACACGGAGTCGATTCTGGTTTTTCTAAAGTTGGATTCGCGACCTCGACGATAGTCATGACTCCGACTTTTGGCGACTTAGTCGTGGAACACTAATTAACATGTACCATAGTTTACATAATTGTAGAATAGGCATTCCTTAAAAAAATCCCCCAATTCAAAAATGAAATATTACATAATTTCTGTACATTTTGTGAACTAAATCATTTACAGAAAAGGAAAAAATAAAAAGTGGAATAAAACAAAATGTAATTTTCATAAAGCAGATGAAAGCACAAATTTGGGGCACCATCTTTAACTTTGGCCCTGCATGGTAGAGGGTAACTTTTAGTGTAATTTATGTGGAATGATAACATACTACATACGTGTTTATTCAAAGATGTTGACTTGTTTACAAGTATCCGTTATTAATATGAAAGAGAAGATATTGTTTTGTGACAAACCAATGGGGGATGCATAGAGTTAATAAATATAAATTAATAAGCAGTGAAATGCCAATATTCAACCTTAGAGCGAAGGTATAATTTTTTAAACATTGGTAAAATATGAAATTCTTTGCAATTATGGTTTTAGAGATATCTTTTAATGCCCTGAAATTTACTCACTTTGATACTCTCCCATTTTTTAGAATTTACCCAAAATGTAAGATGTTGCCGCCCCCCCCCCCCAACATTTCCCATCTAGGTACTGCCTTTCTACTGTCTGTACTGTCCTTCTATAATTTAAACATTATAATTTGTCACTAAGTAAGTTTGATGTTGTTTTCTGATGTCTGAGGTGACAATAGAATACTTTGTGAAATATTGACAAATAGTTTGTCTGATCGACCAAAACTATACTTGTGCTTTAAAATAACCCATGCTCATACCCTATTCAGACCCCTTTATTGCTATTTTACCAATCCCTTTTCCAGGCTTAGGCATATTGGTCAAGTAATAGTTTTTGCCAGCCTGTAAACAACAATCTCAGCCACACTGTCATAGACCAGAGTCCATCTTGTTAAGACATCATGCCTCTCTGATATGAAAACCATCGTCGGCTCATAACGACTCAATGTTTAGCCCGGCATACCTACACGTATATATTTAGTTGCTTGTTGCAAGTGAGGGAGTAGAACGTGATGCGAAGCCTAATTACGTGATGCGATAGAGCTATGAAAATCTCTTTGGCAGATCAAGAACATTATGTATCAAAATTTGTAAAACACATAATATTGAAGGCAATGGTTGTGGGGGCATAGTGAGATATTTCTAAATCAGGGCCAATTGTAAAATTGGCATTCCCCCATGGTCTCTTTGTTGATATTTGTTTGTTTTTGGTCTGTTGTTGATAATGTTGTGGGGTATTTTGATGTGCAGACTGTTCTGCAAGTCTGGAAAATTAAACAGGGTGAGACTATTGAATTTTTGAGGATTGAGGATTGAAATTGAGCAAAACAAATGGAGCAGTCTAGAAACGTACAGATTGTATTACTTAAAGGGTTTCGGAGTGATATTTTATTTTCTCTAAACCAGAATTAGATTGGTAAGCGCCTTAGAAAATGGCCCAAAATTTGTGTGCACCCCCAATGTCCCCGGTTACCGGTGAAATATCATACACATACACAAAACGTCCCCGATTTGCATGTTGTACATGGGAGTGTGTGTCCTCGATTGCATGTTGTTATACGGAGTGTATGTGTGTGTGTGTTTTACTGTCCCCGTTTGGCGGCAGTTACATGTATAGGTGTGTGTGTGTGTGCGTGTGTGCGTGTGTGCGTGTGTGCGTGCGTGTGCGCGTGCGCGTGCGCGTGTGCGTGTGTTTGTGTTTCCTAATCTAACATTGGAAAGTATTTTGCCAGTATTACCAAATTTTCTCAAAACTTCTTTACTGGGATGGATGCAGGTTGACAGGGTTCCCAGCCAAACTCGAAATCAGGAAAATCTGGACAATGATTGTCCCTATTTCCAGTCAGGGAATTGTAGAGAAGTCCCTCAAATCAGGGAAAAATCAGGGAATTTTTATGGTGCCAGTAGTCTGACTTTCTTGCCTTGTGAGAAAGGCAAGAAATGGGTCAAACTCAAAATTATGAATGATTATGGAATTTTAAACTTTCATAGGTATAAAAGAAATCAGAAAATAATTCAGGAATTATGTTTCTATAAAATGCTGAGATCCCTGGGTGAGTGGTAGCAATTTCAAATAACATAAAATGTTCAAATTACATCATATCACCAATTCACTTACATGTAAAATTCTTAAAGGTACATGTATGTAGGCATTTATAATATCGCTGTAGGTTCTACGATACTCTACAGTGCACATCTTCAAAACTATCACGCTGAGAGTACTGCAAAGTGGTTCATGTATACAAATGTGTCCAGTTGAGTAATTGGATTTGAAGAAAAAAATAGAGATCTAGAGATGTAATACTAGAATGTCTATAGTATTGCAGCACATCTTATTAAAATGGCTGTTACTAGTATGTGATCTCATGATTAAGTGTTCAATGATGCGGGAGACTGCAACCGTGACATTTAAATGACTCTAATTGGATAGTTACGTCTAAATGAGTTTGAGCCTAGCAAAATACTGTGAGCACAATATTGTGCAAGATAAATTGCATTGCACTATAGTGAGAAAGGGGCTGTAATGAACAAGGGGGTACATGTATGTCAGGATTCACGATATTTGAGTTAGGGCAAAGAAACACCTCATCTGGTGTAGATGTGTGTTATATTTTTTTTTTGGGGGGGGGAGGGAATTGTCTGCCCCTGTATGTTATGCAATCAAGGCCGTATGCCTTAATTTTGTTTTCCGAGGGAGTAGGGGGAAGACCATTATTTACTGATATAAAATCGTAGAGCAAAAAAGTGAAATTTGACAATTTCGGGGGGGGGGGGGGGGGAGGAGGGGCAATTGCCAACTGCCCTGCCCCTACCCCAGATGTGTACAACCCTGTTTGCAATCATCCAATGCCAATTTATGATTATAAAACAGACTGCAATTTTCTGAGCTCTGAGGAACTTAAATTTTCAATTTCCTACATGGGAGAACACTATTACAGTACGGAATATATTTTGCTTCATTGTGTGGACATTTGATATTTTCTACCCATTTAATATGAGTGATCCATGAAGTACCAAATAAATTTTACCGGTAGTTAAGATAAAAAGCTGTGTTCCCACAATGTATGTTATGATTAAAAAGTACTTAAAAGTCAGGAAATGTTGTAAGTGACAGACAAAACAGGACACTCTTCTCTGTGGACAAGGAAGAAAAAAAATCTTAACTTCAAATCGACTTTGTGTCCTTGAAATACTTTAACCATGTTATACTTTCAAATATTTGCATTTTATCTAAAAACACAACTCAAGCTTGGTAATTTGTCAGTTAGATTAAAAGCAGTGCATACAGTTTTGGTAAATGGAAAATACCAAAATTGAAAGTTTCTCCTAGTTACATTTTGTATTTTACCTATAGACCTATGTTATTTCCTATTGTCCTGAAAATCACACTTTTCTGAAATACATGTACTTCTATTTTGAGAAAAAAAAATTGGTGACAAGTAGAAACATCAAGGCCCCCGACATTTTTAGGAAAGGTACACAATGATGTCTGCTCCCTGATAGTACTGTACATACTGTACAAAATATGTGTCATTATAAACAGTTTTCATTCGGTAATATTGTTTGCTGATATCAGGCATGATGTATAATACCATACTTTGTGAAAGATTGACAAAAATTTGTCTGACTGACCAAAATTAAGGGCTTCACGAGGAGGCACAATATCCCCTAGCTCCTCCCTAACCCCCTCCCAAAATTCCAATATAACAGTGAGTGCATGCTTGCCTGCTTGTCCCTGCCCCTCGCTAGACAGGAACAATATCATTCACTCCGTAATGGTCACTCCATGAATATTACTTTTGAAAAACACTCAATATTCATTTTAAATCGATTTTTTTTCATAGATTCATTTTTAGACATTATCATAGACACAGTATTGGGGATCATGAAGCTCAGATTTTTTAAACTGGAAACATTGTTCCATGGTGCCTTTATTTAATAAAGAGGGGACACAGATATTCCCTAGCTCCTCCCGAACCCCTCCCAAAATTCCAATATAACAGGGAGTGCATGCATGCCTACGTGTCCCTGCCCCTCGCCGGGCAGGAACAATATCGTTTCTGAACAACTTCCTCATACGATCAAAATTGATGTAAAGAACATGTGTCACACCACTATAATCGGACGTGATGTCCAAAACACATGTTCGTCAGTTCAATGGGTGTCGGACGTATTACAGGAAGGTATGGTAGATTTTCGATGGCTGCATGGTGCAAAACGGTCTATCATGAAAATAGCTTTTTTTTTAGAAAAATAACTTTTACCCAGTGGAGATGGTTTGATTTCACTATAACATGCATTTTCCGTACTCCCCAACATGAGTTATCTCATGGTTAGTCTCCAACGGTTTAGAGTTCAAATGTTTTATGTACGGGTGTCGGAGGTGGAGAGTAGATTTTGTTATGGCTGCATGGGGCAAAATGATCTATCTTCAAAATGGATTTTTTAGTAAAATGATGTTATAAAGTTCAAATGTTTTATGTATGGGTGTTGGGATGTGTACAGGAATTAGAATATCGATGAGTGAGTGGTGCAAAATGGTCTATCTCGAAAAAAGCTGTTTTGTGAAAACTTACTCTAGTGCCTTGATTGAAATTGATCCCATAGAAAGCAGCACAACAAATTTGCTTGTCACAGATGGATACTGATGGCAGCTGTTTTTTTTAATGAGTCAACTTTTGACCACAACATTTTCACTGCAGAATCCTTCCAATTGCATTGTTTACTTGATTCTAGAGTAGTTTTACCTTAAGTTCATGACTATCTCCATTCTTGCTATTTACCTGTAAAGTTCAAATGTTTTATGTATTTCATTGACAGGTATAATTCATAACACTGTAGATTATAAAAAAAAGTTAAAACAAAAATTGAGAAATTGACAATATTTGTGCATATTTGATTATGCACAGTGTGTAGATAGAATGCTTTACCATCTTACGAGTATTGTGTTTTTATCATAATCAGTCTATCTACAGTGTAGTTGTTATAAGTTTCTATGAATCACATAATTTGTTTGAACTACATCTCTTTCAATAAAATCTCAAATATTTGAATAAACAATGATTTTCACAATCATGCATTTTACCATCACATGGCTGCGATAAACCACATGATTGCAGTGATCTAACTTGAAAACAGACAGACAGATAGCAATGGGTTTACTACATGTACAAGATAGACCATTTTACCATCACAATTGAAGCACAAATAAAAAAAGAACTAACATAGAAGAAATTATCTCCAAGACGGGGCATGATGGGAATTTCTCTATAGTATCAGTGAAAAGAGCATCCCATATTACTCATGAAGTGCATTTACCTCAAAACCCCAAGTTTTTTAGTTAGACGGTTTTACCATCACAGTGCAGTGCCAGGCTGAGGACAAGCCAAGCCAAGCCCAGTTCAACCCATTTCTTTCAATGTGGGTTTGTGTTTGTGGTTGGAGTTGATGTTGGTGAAGGATATTGGTACCTGTGTGGATGTTGATCAAAGTGACATCTTAATTAAGCAGTGTCTTTAGTGTTTGCAGTTTAAATGCTATGAAAGCAGGTCAGAATACGAGAAAGATTTGTTTCAGACCGGCTGTAAATTTTTTGGAATTTTATTCGTCAATCATGATGGTCATCATTACAATGTTAATAACTGAAGAAGGAGCAGAACTGATGATAAAAGAAACAGCTAGAAAAGAAAAGTAAAAGAAGGAAGAGACAAAGAAGGAGAAGATGGAAAATAAGAAGGAGGAGGTAGAGGAGGACGACGACAATAATTAGTACAAGTATTTGAAATAAATCAAGGCAAAATGATAGAGATTATAATAATTAATTAGTCATTTATTAATAGAGACTGTGATTTTCTATTTTAAAAAATGGTCTTTTACGTTTCTCAAAACCTGTAATTCCATTTCAACTTGATCTAAAAATGGAAATCCTGTTTTGTCATAGAAAATGCACACAGCAAAAACACAAATTCCATTTTGCAAAGGTGAATTCCATGAATTTTCACATAAAAAGTAAAGAACCAAACCGGATTTTCCGTTTTGATTTAAAGACACTATATAACACTGTGGAAGACCCGTTTAAAACATTGTCGAACTTTGCTATCTGACATATCTGACAGTGTTTGAATGGACTAATAAACACCCTAGAACACAAAAGTTTGGACAGTTATTCTGTCACTAGTACAATATGTGCAGATACAAATTGGCACATTAATTTTATATCGGGCGATAGGAAATTCTGCAACACAGCAAGTCTATGGAGAAAAGCTGGAATGGTCTCTCAATGATTTTCACTTTTTTAAAGTACTTCATGATTGTTTTACGCTGCAATTTTTTCAGGGCTTCATTTTTAGACCGTATCAAAGACACTAGTAGCATGGGGAATCATGTAGCTCAGATTTTTTAAACTGAAAACACTGTTACACAATGCCTTTAATGGTAAACAGAAAATCACTGTCCCTACATTAAACATAACGAGAGGAACAGACTATATCACAATAAATTCAAGAAAAAGAAATAGACACCACAACATGGTTGTAAACAAATTCTGAACCTTGCACAATTTGCTCAAACATATTGAATGTGCTATTTCAACACAGATATTGCTATTGATGGGACAGTGACATTTTATTTTTATATTATAATATTTAACTTACAAAGCAAGTCTAATTTCCTTGTAACAAATAGTAGAAGTGAGTTTTACGTAGTATCACAAAGCCATAGGGATGATATTTCACAATCAGCGTTTGACCTTGTGTCATATTTTTAGTTCGTAACAGAAATAGGTGAGATCAGATGGCATTTCCAGTCTCCAATTAGTGACTGCTGCTGTTGAAAAGGTTAACGTTCGGTTGTTCAGATTACAGCAGTTCCCAGAAATGGGTGTTTATCACACCCTGTTTTTTCGATGTGGGGTAATATAGACTGTGTGAACTTTGACATTGAACTGTCTAGTCCTTGGCATTTGAATTACATAGTACATGTATGCATTTAAAGGTTTACCAGAAAAATGGTCATTTCTAATGATCAACAACAGAAATAAACCATTTCCCCCCTGAAATGACTGTGATAGTAATCAATCGACCATAGCAACATCCCACTTTCTCGGAATTCAGTTGTATTGGGCAAATGCAACAATACTTTGTTCATGGATTGTTGCATACCAAGTGAACATGTTACACAGCCCTCTATTGTATTCTTCTGTCAGTACTCAATATTTTTTTTAAGATAATCTGAGCAGTGATGGGGTACTGTATCTTCCATCAGAGTTTGCCATTCCCTTCGCACTTTTTCCATTGTTGACCTGGCATCAGAGTATTAACAGTTATCATTGTCCCACATATAGATTTCTGTGATAGCACTTTGTCAGCCTAATAATTTGTTTGCAGAGATATTGTAAAAAGGAAGTGTTGTGCTGTTTTCAATTATCAGTTCTGGATCAATGTGTCATTTTTAGAATACCAAGTATTGATAGATGGTTTTAAATCATTTTTTTCTGTCAAATGTGTTACAAGTACTCAATGTTATCTTAAGGTTTGTTATAACTTTCTTTATTTTATCTTTTCAGCAAAAGACGGGGACGGTGCCGTATAACCTGAAGCAGAGCCCATCCCTTGTTGCCATCACGAGAGGAGGAAACAAGAAATCTGAAAATGACTTGGAGAACGTAGCACCAGACAACCTAAACAGACACAAGGGGGGCTGTTCAGGAAGAAGGTGTCGCTATCAAACATGCTGGCCTGGACGAAGGTGAGGTGTCGTCTCGGACGTCTGCTTCTCCTCCTACTCCTCCTCCTCTTCCTCCTGCTCCCTCCTGCTCTGCCTCCTTCTCCTCCTCTTCCTCTTCCTCCTCATCCTACTCCCTCTCCAACTCCTTTTCCCCCTCTTCCTTCTCTCCCTCGTCCTCTTTATCTTCCTCCTCTTCCTCTTCCTCCCCTTCATACTCCCTCTCCACCTCCTCCCTCTTCTCCTTCTCTCCCTCGTTCTCTTTATCTTCCCTCCTCTTCATCTTTCTCTCCTTCATCTCTTCATCTTCCTCCTCCTTTTCTCCTCCTCCTCTCCCTCTTCCTCCTTGTCCTCCCCCTCCACCTTCTTTTTCTTGATTTATGCCACTCTATGAGCTATTGGTATAGAGATAAGATATCATGTTATCTATCAAAATGTATACTCATTTTTTTCATATCAATTAATATCTTGCAGTGATTGCTAATCAATAATGCAAATGTATGCATATCAATAATGCAAATGTATGCATAACTTAATTCTTGATTTACATAAATCACAAAATAAAGCTCTGATAAAATTTATTTGTGGCACAAATATTCATATCAACCAAATCTCAGCAGTCAAAACATTACAGAAAAAAGAAATAACAGCCCAGGTTAGGGTCAAGTATTTTCCTGAGAATGCACCAAAATAGATCACAAAAGTTGAGATGTCATGAGAACATACATTCCAAGGTTTTCTCAACACCAGATTGATGTAGTTCTAAAAGCTCTGTACACTTGTTCACCAGGAAATAAGCCATGTTTGGATAAAAACCTACAGCAGTAGTCTTAGCATTGTTGAATGTAATTTTAACTGTCAAGTTTATTTACAAAGATAATAATGAAACCTTTGGCAAGGCTTCAACTCTTAATTTGTGCTGAGTGGGCATTACAATCCATATCATTGTCGCGTCTGTTTATATCGTCAAGTGGATAAGTGTATTATTGGAATTGACACTTATCACTAAAAAAGTCCCTTTTTTCCTCTTTCTCATGTATGTGTGCATTTGTTCTCAGCCCTGTAACCTATGGTCAGGTACCTGACACATGAGCATAATGAGCTAGCCATACAAGTACATGTACTGTACCTGATGCATGTAACACTAGATTAAGGCCAAGGATTTTACAAATGTCATCTTCTCCTTTTCTTCCTCTTTTGTTCACTTTTCCAAATACTGCTTATGGTACATCACTTAATAGTTTAAAACCTATTGGTTTTGGGGTTTAGAACAACGTTATGTTTGGCACATTTTTGCTGGAAAACATTACCACTGTCTTTAAATTCTTGCAAAGAAATGTTGAATGACAGAAAAGTCAGTGAAATCCAAGTTATTGTTGGCAGTTTGCATTTGAGTTGTTTTAGATAAATGTTTAGTTAAGGAGGCATGAGCAATTGTTGGGTAATAATATTATCAGATGATAAAGAAGTTTCCAGAAAATGACGTGAATTACTGGAATGAAACCTGAGCAAGATTTTGTAGCAAGGGTTATTCACTTTGGAGATACATTATAGTTACAGTGTTTATCACAGCGAGTCTGCCATCTATCAGGTCAAAAGTCAGCAATCAATGTCTGGAAATTAAGTTGTTACTAGGATAATTCAGAAAGGATGAAAAAAGCAAGTCAACTTAGTCATCTCTAATTTTAATATGAAAAGGGATTCCAAGACGTGAAATGTGATGTAATAAATTGATTCATTTGTCTCTCCTGTATTTTAGATCGCAACACTGACTGATCCTGATAATTAACAACATGTCAAGAAAAACAATGAACGCAGGATTCGAACCTGGGTCTACAGCTATCCGGGCTGGAAATACCACCGCCATAACTGCGTTAACATGGCATTGACACGATGACGAGAACAATAAGTACAAGCATCACACTTAATGACCATTGTTATGTTAAATAGTCCAAGGCAACATTTTTATTATATTATAAAATAAGGGGACCACGGTGAACGGGATACTTCAGAGCAGTGAAATGCGGATGTAATAAATTAGATTCATTGTATCTCTCTGGTATATTTTAGATGAACTGCTGATCATATAAATTGTTAACAAACATTGTCCATTTTGTCAGTAGGGTTGTGTCAATACACATGAAAGTTTGCTGGACATTGGGGCTAAATGTCAAAGGTCACCAAAAGTTTGTTACCTGATTAATAACTTGTGAAGTATTTGTTCATGTTTGTTTCCATAGGAACCGATTAGGAAGTCTATGCTGATGACAGAGGATAAGGCGGTCAAGAGAGAAGCACCGGAAGTCTTTAAACATATCCTTTTGTTGGTTAGTTTCATGTTACATGTACAGTATATTGGAGCATATCTGTTAACCCCTTGGGCACAGAGAACAACAGGCCTGTACAGAAACCCACTACATCTCATAACGAAAGACAATTTTGACGTAATAGATTTGTTTTTATGCCTCCGCAACGAAGTTGCCGGAGGCATCATGTTTTTGGGTTGTCTGTCCGTCCGTCCGTCCGTTACGAGTTCTCGTTACCGCAATAACTTAAGAACCGCCGATCGGATTTTGATGTACATAGGACCAAGTATGTACTATGAGGCACCAATGAACTGATTAGACTTTGGAGCTGAAAGGTCAAAGGTCACCGGGCCTAAAATATCGTCGTGGCTTTTACGAACCGCCAAAAAGTTGTTTTGGGGTCAAATTTTCGATTTTGAGTTTTCATGGTATTATGAAAGTACATAATATAAACTATCATGTCCCAAAGTTTTAGACAGTAAAAATGTTTACTTTTTGAAATATACGAGTTTAAAAACAACCCTTTCATCACAAATTGTTTATCGGTTCGTAAAACGGGCGCAAGCGACGAACAGTACACAGAGGTATACGCGCCCTGGATACGCGCGGGTCTTACGAACCGCCAAACAATTTGGTGCGAGCGACAAACAGCACACAAAGGTATGCGCGCACGTGATGGCGCGGGTTTTACGAACCGTCGAACAATTCAACGCGAAAATTGTTCGTCCG
>JZLH01S0356563.1:9392-26136 GCA_001188425.1 Eucidaris tribuloides
TTGTTCTGTTCTAATCGTGGCAAGGAAGCGCGGAACGTTAAATTGGATGAGAAGAACGCCATTGTGGAAATAACTCTTATCATCGACGTGGGTACGTGTCAGTACGCTGTCCCTCAGCGAGTGAAGAAATCGATTAGTTCGCACTTGTGCTCACGGCCGATATCCGGATGTGAGTAGCATCCAAATTTCACGCTGAGTGTCATGTCTGGTTCTCTGTGTTCATCAGACCAGTGCAGCGGGTATATTTGTGGTGAAAGAGTGTAGGCTATCTCGTTTTACATGTGCGTCTGTGTAGAATATTAGCTTTCTAACGATAGACCTACATGTCACTATAGTTAAAGGTAAATGACATGATTGGGGGTAGTCCTCACTTGGCTGAACTACTCTAGAATCAAGTAAACTATGCAGGATTCTCCTGTGAAAATCTTGTAGTCAACGATTGACTCATTCTAAATAATTTATGTCAATATCCCTTGTGGTTTGTGTGGTCCCTATGGATCTTATTTTTATCTGGCCCAGATTAGAAATTAATACTAGTGTTTATGCTTGGATTTCCTTAGTAAACAATTAAGAGGCAAATCTTCCAGCTGGGGAGATCCATTCCAGCTAGTGTATATGTGGTATATATTTCAATCTGAATCTTGGTTCTTTGATGGCATTTATCAAGTCTCCCATCATGGCATCTAACTTTAAGTTTTAACCTTTTAGAGATATTACGGCCAGAGTACAATATGACATGTAAATTCACTGAGTTTTGTCGCAATGGAACTCAGAGGGTTAAAGTTATTTTAAATGTTGGTGGTTATTACCAAAAATCGACATAGTTGTTTAGTTAACTATTCAACAGATGGCTGGTGAACAATAGGAACTATTTCATGAAATAGTAATCGTTGATTCATCATAGACCTAGATGTTTTGCCCTTATATTTGCCATTTTAACAGAACAAGAAGTATCTCTTACTATTACTCTCTCACTGTTTACTTTGTCTAACTCTATTGCAATCGTTAGTAACCTATACCACACCTACACTATTTCCCTACATATTGTGCTCATCCCACCTGTTGCCATGGTAACGCATCATGTATCATCCACGCGCTGGCACACATTCACCAACCTGTCACCGAGGAGGAGGCTGTTGAATATCATGACTCAGCCTCGACCTCTGGACAAGATGAGGTCGCCTACCTGGTTCCGTGCGCCTTCATCTCAAAGTTATTGATATAATCATCATCCATAACCAAGGTCCTGACAGCATGCAAGATCTGAGCACACGTGAGTGTACCACTCTGATCCTTAACTCGGGTCCAAAGACCAACTCGGATCCACCTGCGTGTGTAAACATGTCGGCTGCCCATTTCGAGTGTTTCCACGCGTCCTTTTAAAGTTGTGTTTCTGCACGTAGTTTGGTAGCCGACCAAAGAACTAAACTAATCACAGCAAGAAAAGGTTTCGGAATTAAAAATGAGTAATTATTGTTTTCCAACGGAAGAAATCCCATAACATTGTCGTTTGATTTATAACAAGATTGTGTTTGTATTGTAAAGGTAGTTAAAGTCCTTTATATAAACTTGTTATAAAGCTACTCACTGGTACTGAGTCTCATTTTGATGTGGAAAAAAGCTCACTTTCGATATGTGAATAATTTGTAAACCATAATCCCAGGCGCTACGAGAAAAGTTAAGTTGTTCCTGCTAAGAAAGGCAAGAAAGAATCCACATTAAGTGCCAAGACTATTTCAGATGAAATTAGTTCCACAGATTAAAAAGTAGGTCAACATCTTTGACATCGAGTGACCAATTAAATTACGCCAAGGAGAATCGAACAGATCACACCAGACGTCATCGTCGGGCACTTCCGCGCCAATTGCGTGATCGATTCCATCGCGATCGATATATTTCGATCGGTTGTGGCTACGCGCCAAGTACCAGTTTGCCCACCATCTGGCGTTTAACAACACTTAACCGAGAAGTGAAAACAACGTCACACAAAAGACTTAGGACGAGTCTATACGAGGCTTGACATTTACGATTGTACGTGCATTCCACCACTGCTTCGTTTTGAAGTTAAACCATTCCGTGTAATTCAGATTTTACAGGTCTTTAATGGGAGATAACAATTTCCGTTTTTAACATAAGAGTCACCCCAGAGAGTCACACGTCCGTCCAATAGAAAGGTCAGTTTACATACATTGTGAGTAGCAAATTCCACCTTGGAACTAAAAACGCGCCAACACGTAATATCTCGCTGGCAATTGAAAACTTGTTTCATTATCCTCAATCGCTTTTATCCCAGATACAGATTGGTGACGTCATACTTAGAAGGTACAAGGTTGTCTTACATCTTTCATTGAAGCTTCAGGAGCACGAGAAACAGAAAGTTAATTTCACATCACAATGTTAACTTAAAGTGGTTAGCAGGGTTTCTCTATCCTTATCTATAATGAAAATTTCATAAAGATGGAAAAAATGTGTGAAAGGCTATGAAAAAGGCTACCAAATTGCCAAAAGAACAGCAATTTCAGACTAAACATCGCAAACTTGGCGTGTTTATCACGTTGTATAAGATCATTCTTTCATGCATTCACCACGATGATCAACCTTGTCGTTTTTTTTTTCAGATGACGTCACCTGGTACAGGTAAGCACATACATGCCCAGTGAATACACAGTGGACCCTGCCTCATAGGTACCACTCTGCGGTACCTGTTTGGAACAGCCTACCCGAAAATGTAGTCGGAGATATTTCTGATAAAGGTGCACAAACCTTCAAAAGCAGAGTACATAAGCACCTTAAATCACTTATTTAACTACTTTGTTACAACCCTTCACTCTAGCTACCCTAAGCTGCTGTGAACCACAGATTGGCCCATGTAGTTTCTCTGCTATAGTGCTCTTCAGCCTCTTCCAGAAACTGGCATTATTTTCACCCTCCATGGGGTATTGTTCACTTTAGCACTGTATTAGAAAACAAAAGTTTTAATATGCCCATTTTGCATCGAGGTCGTAATCTTTACCCCATTCTAAATAAAGTAAATGAATGAATGAATAAATGAATGAATAAATAAATATATAACTGACTAACTAGATAAATACATAAATGAATAGATGAGTAAATATATGAATAAATAAACAGATGGATAGATAGATAAATAAATAAATGTATAAACTATGCAGAATCTCTAAATTATTTAGAAGAACCGCAAATAACGGAATAAACGCTTCAACAGTCAGTGAAAAGGAAGTATCCTCTACTATTTGGAAGACATGTCATCTCTTATAAATAGAATAGTAATTCCACTCGTGCACTCTGTCAAGATCTAATACTGTAGTACCCGTGTCCAGCACTCCTTTCTACAAAGGTAATGGACAACCAGTCAAGAATAGTACAGACCTTTGGCGAATAGAGTGTCGTGGGTTGCGTTTGGAGACAGGCCTAAAAGCACGTATCTTGCCAGAATGCATTGAATGCATTATAATATCCACTGGTAGCGTGGTACATATTCACACACTGTGTCCTAATTTATACTGTGCACGAACTTGCCACATTGGAGAGGTTACACTCGTTCAGAAGGAAGGCTATTATTCATGTTTTACAAAAAAAGTGGGAGGTGGATATTTTCCTCCTGGTATATTTTTAGATGAAAATGCACTGGGGAGGGGAGAAGGATCTAGTTAACATAAAGGAAAAAGCAATCGCGTGTTTTGGGAGACTCTAGCTAACCCTCTGGTTACGCCACATGCAAATGTCACGTGCTAAAATTTAGACACTTTACAATGTTGCAGACGACATATAGCTTCCCTTTTCGTTGTTCAGAGGAAATCCTGAACGGATCGATATAAACAGCTTCTGGGATCCTTTGTCAAATTTTGGTTCTCCTGTAGCAAATTATGTTTGTTTCTATAGGTCTCAATTTCAATCAACACTTGCATTGTATGAGTTATGATGATTATATTGAAGAAGATAACGATGACATTGGAAGTGAAGGAAGAAAGGAAATAAAAGGACGGGAAAAGGAAGAGGGAAACTTGATGAAGAGAAGAAGAAGAAGAAGAAGAAGAAGAAGAAGAAGAAGAAGAAGAAGAAGAAGAAGAAGAAGAAGAAGAAGAAGAAGAAGTGAAAATTGAAGGAGAAGTAAATGGAATAAACGAGTGAAAAGCAAGGCACGAGGTTAAAGGTCTCCGAAAGGGCTAGGGCACATTGTTATAAGGAAATGGCTACGAAGCACCGAGTCGCTTCCTACAAATTAATTAGGAAGCCATTTGTACAATACAATGTAAAACGTTTTTAATGATCAGACTAACGTTTAGGGGTTTCGTATGGACTCTATCATTAAGGATACTATTTTTTTTAAATAATTCTTTTCACACAGAATAAAAGGAAACTAAGATTCGCGACCAAACTGCGTCATACAGATTCAAATAAATTGGATCCAAACTTCTTCATGCCTGAATCTAAAACAACATCATCACTGATCACACCTTAGTTAGTGGAGTACTCCATCCCTACCCACCCGCGGACATAAACTCCAAACCACAGCTGTTGCAGCTCCTGAATGAAACCGCTCATCTTTATTGATGTCGATGCTTGATATAACTATCAATGACAAGAGAGCATTCCTAGTCCCTTTCGGTCAATATGCAGATATAGCCACCGATACGACCAATTTCAGAGAAAGAGCCTATTACTCACAAGTTACTCACAGTCGGAGGGTGAATCGTAAGTTTGAAACAACTTATATAAAAATTGAACTGAACTGAACTTCTATAGTTGAAAACAGGACCGTAATAGGATCCTTGCCATTCGAATTCAAAGATGTTTCTCATTTTAACGCAAGTCATTGAAGATAATAATAGGCCTGGAAGCGTTCTTCAGGTGGGGTCAAAATGATGCTTGAATACAATATAATCATCCCTCTAAAATGCTGATCTGTTATGTAACTCTTCTTATAGGTACAATTTTTATCACAGGTTCACTTTAATTGGATGATGGTATCTCCAACGAAAAATTCCGGACAATTCGCTCTAGATTGGATCTTGACTACTACACAGTCAAGTTAAACATTGGTATATGTTTCAACTAACTTGGATCTTGAGGCATTCAGAGATGATCCTAATCTTCTTAATTCACTTTGAATAATATCTTCCTATCTAAATTTTAGATGAAATGACATTTAGCTCTATTTGTTGTAATCAATTTTATACAATACGTTACGGGCTTACATTAACAGTAATGTTAGATTTATTTAATGCAATAAATTACAAGTAAAACAGACAAGATTTTCCTCCCAATTTGTGGCTAAAATAATATAATATTTCAAATCTATAAATGGAGATTATGACTTAACCTTTATCCTTTAAATCATTTCCCAAATCTATCAGAAATATAAGAGGAACAGTAGGTACATTAAATAATTTTACTGAAAAAGAACAACCATGTCATCTAGCATAGATTCCCATGCAATGATTTCTACATATTATATTTTTTTCCGTAAACCGACTGTCTCTGAAATCAATATTTGATGTATTGTAACTTTATGTCGATTTTACCGACATTATTATAGGACGCGAGTTTATTATGGTTACAAACCGTAATAAGCAATTCATTTACTATTGCCGATATCCACTCGTGCGGTACCGTGAAATACAAATTCGCTTTTATGACGTCGTGCTGTAGTACAATCGCTATGACATTTTGATTACCGAGCGAGCATTATTGCCCGTGCTTTTACCGCAAGAGATAGATATGATGAAATATATATAGATCAAATTATAATGTAGGGTTCGCTAGCATATTGACCATACAAAATTTAGAATGTTATTCTTTGACGTCGTTTGGAATTGTGCGTATCTGTACGTCGTTCTTGACAAACCGGTGATCATATTTTTTCTTGTTATCAGTATTTTTTCTTGATTTGATGAAATTTTAAATCAAATCTAGGAAGAAAGACGAAGATATTGTGAAAACTATGCAGATGTAGAACTTGTGATCTCAGTTCGTGAACAATTGCAGATCACACATCCAAGTTTGTGTTTCCAATAAAAGAAGGAGCTGTTAATGCTTCGGAGTGAGCTGTTTGGTAATTGTGTATAGAAGAAATCTTCTATCAAAACAAGCACGAAAACATCTAGTGGTGTCTGTTTTATGATAATACAATTAGAATGCACCATCACTATTACATTTATTTTTTCATCTATTTTTTCCGTATACTGACCAGTACTTGCTTGATTTAAGTTTCAAGCATAGCAGACTTCCAACAAAGACCAATAAGGTTATTTTAATGACATGTTCATTGAAGGCAGTGGATCTCATTTGCAAACATCCCCACAGACCAGAAAAAGATAACCCATGCCCTTAGGCTATTGATGAAGGGCATGTCTGTGAAATCTGGGGGTCAGTGATTGCCTAGAATTTGAAAAATGCAAGAGAAACACATTAGCCGTTTAGTGTAAGTTCTATGGTAGGAATTTTTTTCTCGCGAGAAAAAATTCAAATCTCAGTCTAATTGTCACTATGATTCCACTAAAACTAAGTTTCTAGCTCCTATATTTTGCTAAAGGTTCCCAGATGGCATTTTCTTCTAAATGCCATTGTATTTACACAATTATAATTTTTAGGCATGCAAAAGAGATCCCCTGCATGCTTTGCACTTTCATATTTACCGACCAGGGAAATGGCGTACCTGTTTCTTGTCTCAACAAACTAGGTACAATACAGTTGACAGTAATACTACTTATATATTTGTACAGTGTTATTTGTGAAATAAGCGTATGAATGTATGGGTGTATGTATGCTTTATGACTGTATGTCCATATGCTTTTGTGCATCTGAACGTGTATGTATATGTCTCTGTTTCTATGTGTGTATATCTCTGTGTGTATTATGTCGTGTGTGTTTATGTGATCTGCTCTGTATGCGCATTCAATGTTTTATCAAAATGCATGTGCATATGTATGTGTGTGTTTGCGTGTTTGTATGTGTATGTCCTGTATGTGTATGTGAAAGAGTTTGTGTATGTGTGTTTTATATTGTGTTTATCAATGTATGTGTTTGTATGTAAGTATTTGTGTGTGTATGTGCCTGTAAGTGTGTGTCCCTAGGATGTTTCGTGATGTGATAACGAACGTTAGCACTTTCTACCGCCAATAATTATCCTTCAGGGACATTGTGATGAATATTCATTAGAACTAACAGTGCCCTGACTTTTAAATGTTAAATGTTCTGTCCTCTGAATTAACCAATTTTCAGTTATGTCTGTCACCTAGCAACTGCAAACATTCACGGGAGGTGTACATATTAACACATCTTTTGAAACATATCACCCACTCAGGTGTCTGGCGCAATTATGGTATGAAGGTTGCGTGGTATAATGATGCACTGCGGCGTTTAACATTATAACGTTTGCTCGGTAAATATTCAAAAACATATTTATTGTGATAAACTTCGAATTGCACATTTAGGGTGAATTTAAATCGAGGGTAATAAGGCAAATTCTATATAAGGCGGTCTGTGAATGTCAGTGCTGTAAGTAACTCTGGATGACTTGAATCTCGTGAGAGGTAGATATTAATGTACTATATGCCAGCGGATATCATAGTCCCATACTACTGTGTGAATGATAGCACAGTCGTTTTACTTTCATTGGTTCATTTGTCATTCATACTCTGTCACATGTGGCTGCCTATAGCAATCAATTTGGTAAGACATGTCAAAATTGCTACTGTCCAAGTTTTGAGTTTGCAGTGTGCCTGCATGACCGGTTGCTTTTATTGGGAAAGCTTTGGTCAATGTAATTATATAACCCAAATACACCAGCTTGGACAAAACAATATTGACATGCTGCACAAAACTGATCGCTGAGCATTTACGCGTGACTAAGTATATGAACGTCCAATGACGCACGTGAAAGGAAAATGTTTATGCTATCATTGCCTAACATCAGTTTTAGGTTATCTTGTTATAGAATTATAGAAATTTGCGATTGAAACTGCGTTTCGTTTATTCTGACATCACTCTTTATCACCTTGGGCCTTGATATATTAGCTGCAAATGGACAGTCACGGACCCCGGGCAGCCCGACGGGCGCAGCTGCTAGGGTCACGTGGTACCTAAATTGCCATTCTATCCTGTCCCACTCGGTGGATGTCCACCTTATCACACCCCGTGCTATTGGATTTCGGAGTTTCTTCCATTAAGACGGATGTGCGATCGCGCTTCGTCAAAGTAGGTCAAAATATTGTCTCCCTCATCATGCACGGACACTGCATCTAACAACGCGATGTCCATAATACGTAGACAGGTTGACTTTGCGTGTGTCTCTACACATCCTGGTATACTGGGTGGTCCAGAAAAGGGAACAGTACATTTAACGGTTGTTTCCCCCAAATAATAGCCCATCTTTATAGAATTCATCTTATAGACTACTCTTTTGCGAGTGGAATGACAACAAGATCAACCGTTTTTGTTGGGTACTTTCCCTTTTAAGGCCGTTTTTGTGAACCAATTTAGATTTGGTAATGACGCGACAGATTATGCGTAATTTCTGTAGGACACCATCAGTAGGATACACCGTTACTGCTTTACGCCAGATAAGCTAAATGCACTGCTTTGAAAAATTTGTTCTAAGATAAAAAATACAGAACAAAAATTGACGATCAAAGTGTTGTATTGCTCAGAAAAGAACAAGCCATCGGCTGAATGGCTGAAAAACTAGCGATGTTCTTTCTGAAGAAAAATGATACTGAAGGAGAAAATCATCAAATTAGCGTTCCGTTTTTTCTGGGCCACCCCGTAAAATGCCCTTGGCAGAGGAAGTTTTCCCGAAGAAGTGAGGTTATAAAAGCGTAATCCGAATATCAACCACTTCAATCCCGTCATCCCTAGTTACTTCCGGTCTACAGGTAAATGTTTATTCCGTAAGGAGTGTCAGCAGGTGTTTACACAAATCAGGGACTTAATGTAAATTCGCTTTATCGAGAAATGCCTATAACTCTAGCTTTAAGTCATCTGGCTGTGAGAAACCACAATGACTGCTACTCATCGTTTACGTTTGTACGATAGTCACATGCGATATGCAAGAATTATGCTATACGCACATAAAATTGGACTATGGCGGAAACGATACCGTTCGGGCTAGGAGTGTTATCTCCTCCCCACAACGAATATCAAAATGTGAAATCAATTTCTGACATCATACTGGGAGGTAGGAGAGAGATTCCTATCTCGTGGGATTACCATCGTCCTGGCCATTCAATGACATGAACCCACGCACAATTAAATAGCGAGCTCAGTGGTTTATACAGATGAATATGTGAATGCTCTTTAACAAGCGTGAATCGGCGATTGTTATGCACGCTGCGGTAACGTCGTACATGCTGAGTGACCGTACGGGTCTAAACACCATCATTTTCTATGGCGGTGTTTTCAATAATATATCAGAGTATCCTTTCACTTCCCACTCATACACATAAATACATGACCACCCACCTACCAATACACCCCCACAATCATAAGGACACTCATTCACATAAAGTACATTGATAGCAATTTCTACAAAATAATCTTCAATACACCTCGTGAAGTTTGAATCTATTTCTCAGTAATCTGATTCCATTATTTTCAATATATACTACACGACAAGGACAATTTGCCTGGTTATTCTTTCCAGAAACGATAAACATGCTTTATTTGCAGTTAGATCTCGAGTACAAAATCATAACAACCGCTAAAAAATTGCGATTTGTTAGAATGGTTTTAAGAGTAATATCGTCCACACCACGTTACCATAATTGTAGTTCAAAATGTGTATTTTCTTACATAGGATGTAGGTGTATATATTTTACAATTCTCATATGATATTGTCTATAACACCTTTGAACTTATAAACCGTAAACTTAAATCCTTATAATCACTTCATCCCGCAATACTAAAAACATGCTAATATTCCTATAAAACTTGCAATAATGCTTAATTTGTACACGTTTTAATTTTAACAATAATGCAAGTATAGGCCTATAGTTATTGACTTTTTCCATTTTATCTTTAAAGCTATTTAAAAATTGTATTTTTTTTCTGCCGAGGGATTTAATCCACGCAAAGACACCAACACACGCGGTACAATTAATGATACCTTGTTTTTAAAAACAATTTCACCTTTGGCTTTACACAATTCAAAAGATTAATGCATTGAATTAATTAATTTCAAAAGGGTGTGACGTGTTAATGAACATACCAAGAGTGAAGCAGTAATCTTGTTATATTGTTTTCTACTTCTAAAGTTATTTATTGTTTTGTTTTTGTTTTTAAGTCTGACAAGGTCTTACTATTGGTGAAGACACCAACACACCACTGTACAGCTCATGCCAGCTTATTTCTTTAGAAACTAAATTAATTAATTTGATTAATTAATTTCAAAAAGGTATGACGTGTTTATGAACATAACAAGAGTGAAGCCATAATCTTGTGTCACTTTTTTATTATTTTCAAGTCCTTTAAAAATGTGTTTACTTTTTTTTGTTAGGTCCAAGGTGTTATAAAAGGTGAAGACACCTACACAACACGGTATAGCTAATGCTAACTTATTTCTTTAAACCAATTTGTGACCCCACGCAATCAATTAAATTGATTAATTACTATCAAAAGGGCATGACGTGTTAATGAACGTAACAAAAGTGAAGCCGTTATTGTATTATTGTCACGACTCTGATCTTAAAGGCATTGTATAACAGTGTTTCCAGTTTAAAATATCTGAGCTGCATGATTCCCCATGCTACCAGTGTCTCTGACATGGTCTAAAAATGAAGCCCTGAAAAAAATTGCAGTTTAAAACGATCAGTAAGTGCTTTAAAAAAGTAAAAATCATTGAGAGACCATTCCAGCTTTCCCCCAGAGACTGCTGTGTTGCAGAATTTCCTATCGCCCGATAGGAAATTAATGTGCCAATTTGAATCTGCACATATTGTACTAGTAACAGCATAACTGTCCAAACTTTTGTGTTCTAAAGTGTTTATTTGTCAATCCAAACATTACCAGATATGTCAGAAAGCAAGGTTTGACAATTTTTTTAAACAAGGCTGCAACACTGTTATATAGTGTCTTTAACCCATTGGAGACTAAATTCGAGATATCTCGCGTGGGGTCTATGGAAAATGCGTATTATTATGAAAGCAAATCGTCTTCAACGAGTTAACCTCGAAGTCTGTATATACAGTGCGTCCCAGAAAAAAAGGAAACCGAGATTGATGAAGATATTTTTATATCTTAGCAACAAGTATGAAAAAAAATCGTACATGGTTGGAAAGCATATTTTCTCTTCTTTAATTTGATATCAGTCACAGAGATTCCCATTCACGCATGGCTGAGCAAAGACGATAAGAAGGGACACAGTCATAAAATCATTTGCACGAGCAAATTTGCAATTCAAACTGTCATGCTTGAATGTATTCAGAAAATCTTCGACATTGAAGGACATCATTGAAAAGCCGATTTTATCTTCTTTCATATGATAACACATTTATGAAAAGTAAGCGATGCATCAGTGAGAAAAGACAATTTGAAAAGATACTTGTTTTCAGAAATGTTAAATGCATTAATTAACCTTGTTTTCTAGATTTGGCAGCCAGCAACCAAGAAATTACCTTGCGAACATGATTCGGAGCCCATTGTTGTGCCCCAAGCAAGATATTGTGCGAAGTCAGCCGTGCGTGAACCTGTTTGTTCAGCTCGCTTCTAATTGCTCAAAATGTATTCATTCTAAAAATTACGCTAGAACAGGCATGTTTTAATTTTACTTTTTCTCCAGCATACGTTATTCATTCTTTTACGCATGAGGTGTCAGATAAAAGAAGAAGTTATGAATGTTGATTTCATGCATTTGTTTTTTTTTTAATTACGTTTACTACCATGAAAAGGCACTCAAATATGGAATATGTGCGTGCATATGAAATTTTGGTAGCACCAATATCCATTGTTTTGATTCAATCATGCGTGAACGATGAATGCTAACTTATGTATCAAATGAAAGAAGAGAAACAGACCTTTTCAAGCATACCTAATTCATTGAAGAAATTATTCATTATGATAGAATATTTTTGCCGTGAAATTCGGTTTCCTTTTTTCTGGGACACACATATATACACGGAAAGGTCGTTGGTATACTTACGACCAAGGACCCTTCCACTTCCATGTTGTGACCTTTATTTACGCGTAAGACACGTAATGTCACACCATTAAAATAAAGGACATGCTCTTTGTGACTTTCTAATAATAATCTTTATTCACTTCTGCCTCAACCATGTGTCGGAGTGTTAATGACCACATTGTCATAAAAATAGAAGCAGTGAGCACAAATTTGAGTCATAAAAGGCACAAATGAGAAAGCTAATTTTAGACTAACATCTAAAGTTGGCGTGTTTCATTACGCATGTTCCATCATTCAAAATAGAATACGTGATTATTCTTGTATTGTCATGGCATCTTTGCTGAAATTAAGGTCATATTTTAAGTTCTGAATAAAAAGACAAAAGCCTGAACATTGTTAACAGACAAGACAAATTTCTTCTTTTAAAAAAGAAAGCAATCAATATGGCCATGTTGTCGAGATATCAGTGTACGATGTTGATTTATAATCAGCATTTTAATGTAACAGTTGCCGGTATAATATGATTCGTTTACATCATGATATTCAGTCTTTTGTACACCATGTCCAACTATCAGAGAGATTCGACTTTTGTAAAACGCAAGTACAAGTAATATTTTTATCATGTATACAGATGAATTATGTAAAAAATATAAATTATTGTAAATTATAGATTAAAGTGAATACAAGAGTAGACAATGCCCGTGCCATGGTTTTCTGGAACAATATTCTACTACCAAGAAAGACAGAAATCAGGGTAAGGATCGAATCTCGTGGTATAAGTGACAATGGGACCCTAACAAGGGTGCAGATCACCCGAAAACGTTTGAATGTTAGACATTAGATGATCTGTCAAATTGATGTATGTCAAATTTGAATTAGTTAATGTTTTGGGCAAATAACCTCTGAAAACATGGTTAACTTTCCCCAGTCCCCCTTTCCCCGTACACTTTCATTATACAGTGGATGCTCAAGATGATTACATTTCCATCATAGCCAATACAAGTATAATTGTTTATCTTTATCTCATAATAATTCTTGCCAGAGCTGCAATTTGTATTATCTTTAACGATGAAAGCGTCAGTTTTGAAAACCAAGACAGTTGGTAACTTTGGTTTTAATGGAATAAGGACAATAATAGAGATGTTTAAGGGTCATGGGCCAAAATAATACACACAAAAAAAACTAGGAAAGTTCAATTGAAGCCATATTGCAAACGTCATGAATACATACCAATCATAGAGTATGATACAGACAGACCGCAGAGTATGATACATACACATTACATGGAATCGAAACCAGTTTACTCTCCTCAGACTAGATCGATGTGTACACACCACAGACGCATGGCTTTCAATAAACATTACTGTCATTATTATTAATCTCTCGTCGCCAGACTGACTCCATAGTAACGCGTGGTAATAACATATTTCAAACGATCTAAATTGTTATAGAATAATGGAACACACAAACATACACATATATACATACACACACACAAACCATTGCACAAGTAAACACAGTCGTGTATGAATATAGGGCCTATACGTATTTATAACATATCGCATTACAGCTATTTCACCACAATTATGTATGTTTGACATAACTGGTGCGTATGGCGGTGCTTGGGGTACAGACTTCCCCAGATAAAATTCAAGCACGATATTTTGGTAAACTCGTCGTCCGGCTGGCAGAAGGGCGTTAGCAAATGTTCTAAGCAGAAGGGCGTTAACAGTCCGGCTGGCAGAAGGTCGTTTACAAATGCTCTAAGCAGAAGGGCGTTAACAGTAAATTGCCTCTAATTTGAAACCCATAGGCTTATGCCATATTTTCGCTTTACGTACTGATAGAAGGATCTAAAAGATCACAATACTTTGATTTCATGTGAAATAAGCCAATGATTGTCACGTTACAAGCAATTTACTGTTAACGCCCTTCTGCTTAAAGCATTTGCTAACGACCTTTTGCCAGCCGGACTGTTAACGCCCTTCTGCTTAGAGCATTTGCTAACGCCCTTCTGCCAGCCGGGCGACGAACTGTATAGCTACACAACACAAACTGACAAAGGGAGTATTAAAACAACTGAATTCAAAATTTTAGCCGAAAATCTATTTCGCGGAAAACACCCCATTACGGCGTATTCAGGATTTGCCTGGGTGCGTTTTTGCGCAATGAAATAACTGCAAGACCAGATTAACATGTACCCGATCAATGCATTTTCATCTATGCCATTGTGAAAAGGCACTCCGAAAAAAATTATGTCTTCGGAAGAAAAGTGGACCTTTTGATTAGAAGGGGGTGGATTGTACGACCCTCCCGACCCGCTTGTATACATCCGTGCCAATTTAATGACTTCAGTTTCATATGCTGTTATAAATTACCCTTGTAAAGAAACGAGTGATAAAATGTGGAGGTTTTTTTTTATTCGAGTTGATTTCTGTGCTACCACCCCATCGCCTAATTGTTCATCTCACAACCAAAATGATGGTTTTCTCATCATATCTATTTTTCCATTTTTTTTTTTAAAACAACTTATTTGCCATTGGTTTATAATCATATCTGGTGAGAAAACTAGTCTTGGCCAGGAGCTATATAGTTCAGTGGGTGGCTAATATAACTACTTAACGCTATCAATATCACTCTCACAATATCACATGTAAAGTCTATGGAGTTTTGGCGAAATGATAATGAGGGGTTAATGAGGTTAACAGATTCTTACCGTTATTATTTTCAGCAGAGGAATCACTTTATCGTGTGCCTGGGGAAACGCCCTTAGCACCACAGTCTTAGTATAGTATGAAAGGCTTTTGTCCACGCGCTCGACAAGGTTTTCGACACTGATAAAAAAGGTCTTGTGAACGAGGAATCACTTTATCGTGTGCCTGGGAAAACGCCCTTAGCACCACAGTCTTAGTATAGTATGAAAGGCTTTTGTCCACGCGCTCGACAAGGTTTTCGACACTGATAAAAAAGGTCTTGTGAACAATGACAGTCTAAATCCTTGTCTGGGTGATTATAGTACAGGAATAAGCCACGCGATTGTAGCACATTTCAACACTAAGGCTTTCTTTAATAAGTAGCAGTAATAACTCAAATATAAGATATATCCACATGAAAATTAGCTATGAATATTTTATTAACTCCGAACTACTTTTCCGGCATAGATTCTAGTATACCCTGACATTTCTGTGATATCATCGTACATGTCTAGATGGGTCTTAGTTATCATATTATCATATTCGTCCTATTTCCTTCCGAATGGTAATATTGTATCTTGTCTCGTTTGGACAGTGTGACGTTCAAATAAGCCGTATTAGGTTTAACACCATCTCTCAGTGGATTAGGTTGATAAAGCATGTTCTTTCACACTTAGCTTCTATTAACTTTACCTATCAAACTCAAATGTCACTCCTGTCTTTCTTCTTTGTTGTATCTCGTACAGGAGGAGTAATATCAAAATCAAATAGTTGCGTTATACTCAGCGTATGGATGTTAGATTCTCGTTAAATTAAAGGGCAGTGACATGATTGGGAGAAATTAAAAAAATGCCTCTTTAACCAAACTGCTTGAAAAATATATCAATGGATACACCAGTTGGAGTGTACCTCCCGTCTGGAAGGATTTATCATGAATTTGTTTACTTAAACCAAATCAAGCATGAACATAATAGTATTTTGTTTCTCTCGAGCCCCGATAAAAATACATCCCCTACACAATAGATCTGTCTGTTACAAGGCATACAGATGGAAGGTATTTTAGAACGAGTTAACTTTTGACTACCATATTTTCACAGTAGAATCCTTGCACAGTTAACTTGATTCTAAGATAGTTTCACCCCAAGTTTAGGACTACCCCCAATCATGTCAGATACCTTTAAGTTATACAGTCGTGATGCACGAAAGTAAGATAGTGACGATTGATTTATCGATCCATTGATTGATTGACTGACTCATTGATAAATTGCTAGCTTTTATTTCTGTGCCTTAAAAGTAAATTTTGTATTTCCTGTAATTGCCATACTTGAAACGTATACATCACATACAAAACATAGATGATTCAATTATATGTCCCATATGCACGGCAGTCTGACTAGATCACCGGATCCCACAGATACTTACTTGATACTTATACGATGACCACTTTTTTTTTACTAGAATGTTGTCATTTGGACTAAAATTTTCCAGAGGGTGTGTGTACAGTTGATGGATCCCACTGGAATTATTCAGAATTGCGTATAACTCCCTAAACTCATCGGTCATTTTATTTTTGTTTCAATAAAACTATTTTCGCACGGAGCGCTAAAGAGAACGACACTAAATTTTGGATTCCAAATACGTCGCGCAGATGAATTTCACAAATACACGTATAATGGCTTGAGGTTCATTCACACCAACGCGGCGTATTCGATCACGAGTAGTATTGTGCGATTTGCCTCATAGAATATTCCATGTAGCAAAACCCTCGGCGTCTGGTTTCTGGCTTGCTGCGTGGCAAATTGAAGGAGAAGTGTGAACGACCACTAAAAACCACCAAGGGTCACACGACGTCCACATCTACTCGAGATTGGCACACTTAAGCTACCGTAGCCTCTGGCAAGCACTTCAAGTCCGA
>JZLH01S0356618.1:4619-20346 GCA_001188425.1 Eucidaris tribuloides
ATAACTAACACGGATGAGTGTCGAAGCTCTCACGCGCCTGACACGCAAGTCGCACGGAATACACGCATGAAGAACTGAAGTAGCACGCGTCCAGGAGGTAGGATGCACGCGAAACTCGTCAAAAATTGTTTCCGCCCGCGTTAATTATCCTGCGTGCTGGAAAATTGTTCCCCGCAAGTCATACGCAACGCTTGCCCGCAGTAGTGGGACAGGGGCTTTATGTAAAGTATAAAAATCACAACCAAAAGTATCAGAAAAATACACATAATTTACACCAAAATCAATACGTATACCTACAAATTATTAATACTGGGGGGAAATGTGACAGACATGAGAAATGAAAACAGAGACATCAAAGGAAGGCAGCTGGAGTGAGAACAAAGTTGGAAAAGAGTAATAAAGGGTGATAAGAAATAAATGTGTAAACGGCATTAACACAATCATCTCAATTATAAGTCAACATAGTGAATCAATTTTTGAACTGGTATCCCAAAATATCTCCTTGATTGCTGCTTGTGGTTGTAATCAGGGTATAGTGCCGAGGAAAGTCCTTCATTGTTTTGTTTGACTTCTTCCACTGAATCGGCTATGATGAGCGGGACATGATGTAATAAAGCTCTATCTATGTTTCCCCCTTCAGGGTACGCCTCCACGCATGATGAACGGGCATGGCCCCAAGTGGAATCACTGCAATGGCCACGCCCCCCTCGTCATGAATGGTTACGGGCCCACGCTGGCCAACGGGCACTGCCCCAACGCGAACGGCCGCGATGCATCGGCCTGGCAGAACAAGATGGCGTTTCTGCCTCCGGACCGCGTAGGGTCGTCGCACGATGACATGTCGTCCCGCAGTAGCGGCTCCATGCCGGGTGTGGCGCTCCACAACACTCAGGAAGACAGCAATCAGGATATGCCAGATTGTGTAAGTTATTACAACTTCCCCGCCCCTTCATCTGATTTCAACATCACTAGGGCCCCCCCCCCCCTAAAAAGAAAAGAAAACCCACCCACAAAATAAGAAACAGATTTATTATACTCAGGAAGACTGCAATCAGTGATATAACCCAGAATTGGTAAGTATTTACGCTTCCCCAACCCCCTCATTGCGATTTCAACATCACCAGTGCCCCCCCCCGGCCAAAAAAAGTAAACCCACCCACCAAAAAAGAAATTATATATAAGTCTCGGAAGACAGCAACAGATAGCCCAATTGGTAAGTTATTACGACTCCTGCGCCCCTCATCGATTTCAATCATTCAGCAACCCCCCCCCCCCAATAAAAAAAAGAAAAAAAAGAAACCCATCACAATTAAAAAAAAAAGATTGTTTAAAACAGATTTATATTTGCTTGTAAAAATATGTTGGCTCATTGGCAGTTTGAAACATGTATCAGGATATGCCAGATTGTGTAAGTCATTATGACTTCCCACCCCCTCTTCCAATTTCAACATGACCAGAGGGCCCCCCCCCCAAAAAAAAAAGAAAAAAAAGAAAAAAAAAGAAAACCCACCCACAAAGTAACAAAACAGATCTATTTTAACAGATGGATTTATATTTGCTTTGTAAAACATGTATCAGGATATGCCAGATTGTGTAAGTTATTATGACCTCCCCACCCCCCTCGTCCGATTCCAACATCACCCGTGCCCCCCCCCCCCTCCCAAAAAAACGAAAAAGACCACCCACAAAGTAAGAAACGGATTTATCTGAACAGATGGATTTATATATATAAAGTATATTGCTCATTGGCAGTTTGAAACACGTATCAGGATATGCCAAATTGTGTAAAGTTACTATGACTTCCCCACTCCCTCATCTGATTTCACCATCACCAACACCCACAAAATAAGAAAACAGATTTATGTAAACAGATGGATTTATATTTGCTTTGTGAGAAAATATGTTGCTCATTGGCAGATTGAATCACGTACCAGGATATGCCAGATTGTGTAAGTTATTACGACTTTCCCACCACCTCATCAAATTTCAACATCACCAGCACACCCCCCCCCCCAAAAAAAAAGAGAATAAGAAAACCCACTACAAAATAAGAACAAATATTTATTCAAACATATGGATTTATATTTGCTTTGTAAGAAAGTATGTTGCTTATTGGCAGTTTGAAACACGTGAGCCTATGTACTTGCTCTATAGACTTTATCCTGTATTGTGTAGTTTGTGCTAAATGAGGCCATTTTTGTTTACAGGAAATGCAATTTACACATTTGTATTTCTCTTTCCTCTTTCTTTTTCAGGAAATCGACTGTCAGGATTCAATGATCCCTCCTCATTCTTCTACCTCACACGAACATTTGGGCACAAAGTCGTTAACCTCATCATCACATGCATCATCACAAAATTTTGACAGCAGTCGCAGTAGCCACGACAGCGTCAGCAATCTACCTCCCACCGACACTATGTCTGCCAGTATTACCACCCCCTCCATGGGTCAAAGTTCAAATTCAGGGGTCAAATCCCGTGGAGCGGAGTCGTCGTGCGGCGGCGGGCGTGGCGGTGGCTCACCGGACATCGCTGCCGGCCGCGGGAGCACATCTCAGGTCACAACCTATTCTCATAACAGCCAAAAACCCAACTTACCTCGAGCGCGCCGCGTGGATCCGCAACGGGTATTGATGCCGGGTCGCATGCAGGTCTGCAATTCGATCGGCAGGGAGCAGTCGTACGGCGATCCATGGGAGAGGACGCCCCCCGGTTCCAAGGCGGGGTCCAGTCAGCACAGCGAGTCGGAGTGTAGCGACGGCGACTCGACAACGCACAGATCTGCAGAAGAGAATAGGACTGTCAAAGTGTGCACCGTGTAGTCCAGGAGTCCAGCGGAAGTCGGCTTTCTCTCGAAGTGAGACGCGATCCACTCACGTTGGAGGAAGCGAAAAAAAATGTGGCCAAACCCGGCCAACCACCACTGACCTCAGCTGTTGACGAAATCAACTAGAAACCAACTCAGAAAGCATTCATGTTAAATAACCAGTCATTCGCGTTCTTGCGTTTATTTGGAAACCACTCCTTGCGAGATCATCATTCCTCACCGCAGTGAAGCAAACAGAGGGAGCTCTTCGAAGACGGGTACTAAAATAAAATAATGAGATCCCTGTGTATAGCTTCCATTTGGCTAGGTTTTGTCACATTTTTTTTTTTGCGTCTGAGAATGCCAACGAGAAAGTCTGACTCCGATAAGACGGCACTCTGGTGTCTAAAAAAATGCTGAAATCCAAAACGACACAAACTTTAGTGACAAATTGTGCAGCTCGATTTGTGTCTTTGTAACTGATTGTTGTACAGCGATGAAAGGGCGCAGAAGCTATATACAAAGTTTATGAAGGAGACCCTTTTTGATGTACAGAGAAACAAAATGAAGATTTTCGCATATCTCAGGGATTTACCTTTTGTGTCTAAAGAAAAAAAAACTTTTTTCAGATGAATTTATGTGGAGCCTTTTTCCTCTTGTATCGAGGTGTCGGTGAAAAGGGCTCGTGAGTATGATAGCGAGACAGATGTAGCCATGGACAAAAGATGTGGAGTTACAGTCCCAAACAGGTTTACTACAGTAGTAGAGGTGTTTGGGTGTTTCACTATATTTGTGATTGTTATTTGTGTATTTTCTTTTTTTTTTTTGGTTGGAGCTGAAATTTGTAAACAAATTGTTATCTGGATGTTAAACCTCTATGTAAATTGAGCATGCCATGTTTGAATGAATCCATTCTTCATTTATTCGGTATGTTTCATTGGTTTGAAGCCAAGGACGATGTAGTCCATACATGGCTGCTAGTGAAACTGTATAAAAAGTGTTGTCGTGTTTTGCCAAAGCCTCGGTTTGGTGTGTGTACAAGAGATTGTAGAGTAGTTACTTCGCTGCATAAAGAGGAAAAAAAAATGGAAAAAAATGTTACGTGTTGAAAATTTAGATGACAGAAATAATTATTAATGCTGCGTAATTATATCAATGTGCTATTGTGTTTGTGTTGTTATCTTTCAAATGTACATGTTTGTCAAAACGTATCCCAATACAATTCACTCAAAATTTTATCAAGCATTACATTTTTTTTTTTTAGATATACGACAATGCTGAAAAGAGATGTAATGTACTACGAGTATTTTTATTAAAAGATTAATCATTAAGTAATTGGTCCAAATGTTCACCAGTGTTGCAGCTTCTGAATGTTTACAACAATGCAACTGTGTAGACTGCAAGTTATAATGTTAAAGAAAAATATATCAGGTTTAAATGAAAATATATTTAATTTTTAGAGATTTAAGAAATGAAAATTATTCCTTGACATCAAAGTTAAAAATATTTTAGGGTAGAAGGAAAATATTTTAGTTTTTAGCTTTCATTTGTTTTGAAAATACAAGATGTCTGGATAAAGACATTAAAATAATTCTTGTCAGCTTGGTTGGAAAAAAAAAAAATTCATCTGCTTTGGAGAAGTAGATATGTGGTATTAGTAAGAAAATACTTTACCGCGCTACTGTTACTGCATATCCCGGTACATTTCTGAACAGTATCAAAACCAGTGCAGTCAGTGCAATGCGATATGTATGTAATATTTGTATGGACACAGAAAAATTGGGGTGTGCTCACAAACTCCAGCATTATGTAAATTTAGGTTGAAATATCCTGACATATCCCTGTCATCCTGCCAACGGATCAAGCATTGATCCTTTGATAAATTGATCTTCACTTCAGTGCTGGCCAATTCCAAATTTATACTTGCCCAGGGCAAGTGATCATCACAAATGAACAGACAAATGTCTCTCTCTTTGTATCTTGCCCATATGAGTGATGGGTTGGTTTTCTTCAAAAATATAAATGAAATAGATTATAAATATATTTGAACATGAATGTTCTGGTACTTATGTGAATGACGAAAGTACTACTTTTTGTTCTCAGATAATATTATTGTCTCACAAAATATGATCGTATGCATGCATTGACTGCCTGGTTGTACAAAACAAAATAAAAATGATAAAACAGCCTGGTTGTACAAAACAAAATAAAAATGATAAAACAGCACCTTTTTTCTTGCAAACTTCAGGACAAACCAATTAATGATCCCCTTGCTTGGAAGGGCAAGCAAGTAAAATAATTTTGTAGGAATTTCCCCGACAATTTCTGAGTGAATTGCTGTGAATATAATGTACCGGTATATCAATTAGTTGGAGGCATCTTTAATGCTGCATGTTACACATGTGCTGATTTCATCATGGATTCTTATCGTACCTCAGATAAAGATAAATTATTCTAGGGAACCTTTTTCAGGATCTCAGATAGCAATGACTGACCTCGTAGCTAAATTCCAGAAACTGCCCGTGTAGGGTTTCATTAGGAGTTTAAAGGAAGATGTAGCCGGCAACTAACAGGAATAAGTTGAAAAAAATGATAGTGTGAGTTTTGGAAGAGTTATGGTACATAGTGATAAAGAAAGCCTTACTAAGGGTTACTGTGTGACACTTACCCTCAGCAAGGCCCTATCAATTTCTGCTAATTTTACATCTGCTTAAAGTTTCTCCATAGAAGATCGCCAAAACAGATACAGGGGGAGGAGCTTATTGATTCAAAAACTGTATAAATTGATATGGCGCGATTAACATGTGTCGGGCAGCATGCATCAGTAACGTCGGGTCAGCTCAAGGCCAGAGCACGTGTGATCTGATTGGTTGGCAATAACTGACAGTTACCCCAAAATCTTTCTTAATTTATTCCTGTTAATTGCCTACTACGGCTTCCTTCAAAAGACTAAAAAAAACTCTTGACAACGTATTTTTGATTCAGGTGTGTCAAGCTACCTACTTATGCAAATACACGCATACCCTCATCATCCTAGTTGCTCAGGAGTTCCAGCAAGACATGTTGGGACCATATTTCTCTAAGAAACCTCAAACCTCTTGTCTTCTTCGTACATGCAGTGCATCTATAGAGCAGGGTACACTAATACCTCAAAACATAACAGAGTAATTCTCTAATATATATCTCTCATCAATGTACATATGTATCTATTTATATATCGGCAGATGGCACATAGCCGTCATAGTTTTTTTTTTTTTAGTGTCGAGTGATTGTTCCACCTGCATTGTTATAGTTGTTGCTTTTTTTACTTCTTACAAATTCAGCTTTTATCATACAATCTGAAATTATTTTCGTTTTTCCTTGGACTTATATTTATTTATTGAAATGTGAGAGATGATCTTCTTCTTTCACTCACTCCCTGCTGTTTATACTTGAAATAGCGTATGGTAACTTCATGAAATACATGGAGGAATATCAAATTTGATGTTATGTCAAATGATGTTTCAGAATTTTTACTCGATATCTTATAGTGATCTTGTTGGAAATTGTGACATAAAAGCCATATGACAAAGATAATGTATTTACTCTAATTCCTTCCCCCTTCAAACTAAAATGCCATAAAAAGAATTATGTTTTATTCATGATTAACATGTTGCCAATATCATTTTTAATACTTTATGTCCGGAATACATATTTTTTAGAAATTATCCTTTTCCTGATTATGTGTTGATAAATCATGAATTATAATTTTTTTAAATGTTTGAATACATCTATCAAATGCAGTGTAAAGTCTTATATAGAATATAGTAAGTACATCATTATTTTTTTTCTAGCTCCATAAAAGTATGAAATATTCTTTCTTTATTATTGAAAATATAGTGTTATCCCCCCCCCCAGAAAAAAAGAAAACAAATCATTGGTGGTTGCAGGATTATTGCATTGGAATGAATTACATCATTGAAATCAACTAATTCCCCAAGAATTATGGAATATTCAAATAAATAAAGTTCTTGTAGATAACCATGTTACAGGTATGTGACAAGAAATTAACTGGTAATTTATTTGTTTTATTATCATTATTTATTATTATTTAATATTATTTTTCTTTTTGCAATACTGTTATTGTCATTTGGTGTGAATTGTATATGAAGTCAAAATTTGTCGTACAACTGAATTGTCTTTTGCCAAAGTTTGGATTGTTAAAACAAAATAAATAAATAAAACATGCTGCATAGTTGCTGATATTGCAGCTTTAAGGAGGACAGCTGATTGAAAAACTTATGGTTTTTTTTTTTTTTGACAAGCACATTATATGAATATATATATATTTAAAACTCACTTGAATGATCTTGTATTTCAGGTGATTGATTTTTATCTCTGTTATTTTCATTAGAATGCATTGGATTAGCATATCTATGACCATGATCAAAATTGATTTGACTTTGACAACCCCTTTTTTTTTTCGGTTTCTAGTCCTAATTTCTATATCGCAGTAGAAGGAAAATATTTTAGTTTTTAGCTTTCATTTGTCTTGAAAATACAAGATGTCTGGATAAAGACATTAAAATATTTCTTGTCAGCTTGGTTGAAAAAAAAAATATATATATATTTTCATCTGCTTTGGAGAAGTAGATATGTGGTATTAGTAATAAAATACATTGCCGCGCTAATGTTACCGCATATCCCGGTACATTTCTGAACAGTATCAAAACCAGTGCAGTCAGTGCAATGCGATATGTATGTAATATTTGTATGGACACAGACAATTGGGGTGTGCTCACAAACTCCAGCATTATGTAAATTTCAGTTGAAATATCCTAACATATCCCTGTTATCCTGTTAACGGATCAAGCATTGATCCTTTGATAAATTGATCTTCACTTCAGTGCTGTCCATTTCCAAATTTATACTTGCCCAGGGCAAGTGATCATCACAAATGTACAGACAAATGTCTCTCTCTTTGTATCTTGCCCATATGAGTAATGGGTTGGTTATCCCCAAAAATGTAAATGAAATAGATTAAAAATATATTTGAACATGAATGTTCTGGTACTTATGTGAATGACGAAAGTACTAATTGTTGTTCTCAGATAATATTATTGTCTGACAAAATATGATCGTATGCATGCATTGACTGCCTGGTTGTACAAAACAAAATAAAAATGATAAAACAGCACCTTTTTTCTTGCAAACTTCAGGACAAACCAATTAATGATCCCCTTGCTTGGAAGGGCAAGCAAGTAAAATAATTTTGTAGGAATTTCCCTGACAATTTCTGAGTGAATTGCTGTGAATATAATGTATATCAATTAGTTGGAGGCATCTTTAATGCTGCATGTTACACATGTGCTGATTTCATCATGGATTCTATCTTACCTCAGATAAGGATAAATTATTCTAGGGAACCTTTTTCAGGATCTCAGATAGCAATGATTGACCTCGTAGCTAAATTCCAGAAACTGCCCGCGTAGGGTTTCATTAGGAGTTTAAAGGAAGATGTAGCCGGCAACTAACAGGAATAAGTTGAAAAAAAAATGATAGTGAGTGAGTTTTGGAAGAGTTATGGTACATAGTGATAAAGAAAGCCTTAATAAGGGTTACTGTGTGACACTTGCCCTCAGCAAGGCCCTATCAAGTTCTGCTACTTTTACATCTGCTCGAAGTTTCTCCATAGAAGATCGCCAAAACAGATACAGGGGGAGGAGCTTATTGATTCAAAAACTGTATAAATTGATACGGCGCGATTAACACGTGTCGGGCAGCATGCATCAGTAACGTCGGGTCAGCTCAAGGCCAGAGCACGTGTGATCTGATTGGTTGGCAATAACTGACAGTTACCCCAAAATCTTTCTTAATGTTTTCTGTTAATTGCCGGCTACGTCTTCCTTCAAAAGACTAAAAAAAACCTCTTGACAGCGTATTTTCGATTCAGGTGTGTCAAGCTACCTACTTATGCAAATACACGCATACCCTCATCATCATAGTTGCTCAGGAGTTCCAGCAAGAGATGTTGGGACCATATTTCTCTAAGAAACCAAACCATCTGTCTCTTCGTACAGCAGTTGCATCTATAGGCAGGGACTACATACGTCAAACATAACAGAGTAATTCTCTAATATATATCGCTCATCAATGTACATATGTAGTCTATTTATATATCGGCAGATGGCACATAGCCTCATTTTTTTTTTTTAGTGTCGAGTGATTGTTCACCTGCATTGTTATAGTTTTGCTTTTTTACTTCTTACAAATTCAGCTTTATCATCAATCTGAAATTATTTCGTTTTCTTGACTTATATTTATTTATTGAATGTGAGAGATGATCCTTCTCTTCACTCACTCCTGCTGTTTATACTTGAAAAGCGATATGGTAACTTCATGAAATACATGGAGGAATATCAAATTTGATGTTATGTCAAATGAATGTGTCAGAATTTTACTCGATATCTTATAGTGATCTTGTTGGAAATTGTGACATAAAAGCATATGACAAAGATAATGTATTTACTTAATTCCTTCCCCCTCAACAACAAAATGCCATAAAAAGAATTATGTTTATTCATGATTAACATGTTGCCAATATCATTTTAATACTTTATGTCCGGAATACATATTTTTTAGAGAAATTATCCTTTTCTCCGATGATGTGTTGATAAATCATGAATTATAATTTTTTTAAATGTTTGAATACATCTATCAAGATGCAGTGTAAAGTCTTATATAGAATATAGTAAGTACATCATTATTTTTTTCTAGCTCATAAAAGTATGAATATTCTTCTTTTATATTGAAAATATAGTGTTATCCCCCCCCAGAAAAAAAGAAACAAATCATTGGTGGTTGCAGGATTATGCATTGGAATGAATTACATCATTGAAATCAATAATTCCCAAGAATTATGGAATATTCAAATAAATAAAGTTCTTGTAGATAACATGTTACAGTATGTGACAAGAATTAACTGGTAATTTATTGTTTATTATCATTATTTATTATTATTTAATATTATTTTTCTTTGCAATAGCTTATTGTATTTGGTGTGAATTGTTATATAAGTCAACAATTTGTCGTACAACGAATTGTCTTTTGCCAATTTGGATTGTTTAAAACAAAATAAATAAATAAACATGCTGCATAGTTGCTGATATTGCAGGCTTTAAGAGGACAGCTGATGAAAAACTTATGGTTTTTTTTTTTTGACAAGCACATATATAATATATATATATTTAAAACTCACTTGAATGATCTTGTATTCAGGTGATTGATTTTTATCTCTGTTATTTTCATTAGAATGCATTGGATTGAGCAATATCTATGACCATGAATCAAAATTGATTTGACTTTGAAACCCCTTTTTTTTTTTCGGTTTCTAGTTCCTAGTTCTATTAACTGTTTTAAACGATATTTTCCTGTTCTCCTTGTTTTATGTATCGAGTCAGCCTGTTTACATTACGCAGCCATCCATTGTAAATTACCATCCGCTTAATTCATCAATGTGAACAAATGATCTCAATGATACAACATATTGACTTTTTTTTAATGTGTATGTTTTATAATTAAAATTAGGATATATTGCTCTTTCTTTCTCTCCCTCTTGATCTCTTTGAACCTATCTATCAAGCTATATTATACATATATATATATATATATATAAGTATATATAATTACCTCATCGTGTTGGCATTTAGAGTTTATGGCAGCATGGACTGTAGATATATTTGTGGTATATTATGTCCAAGACTTTAGGCAGCCTGCCAAATCTTTGGGTCTAAAGTCAAGTGATACAGGTGTTACATCAGGCCATTTGTATATTTAAAAACATAAAGCGGTGCAAGAGGATTGCTACCGGTTTTTAGAAGCCGCAACGAGAAAACAAAAATAAATAAGAAGTAATATCGTAATGCAGTTGCTCATTTTTTGGAAGTAATTGCAAGTAAGCAAGAGTATGTACATCGCCAGTTCTACCTCATGTATAAGAAATTTAAGTGATATTTTAAGAGATGTTTCAAACGTAAATTCGTCGTAGCATTGGCACAATTACTCACCTGTTCTCAGGGAACTCGACAATGTTAAAAAAAAATGTGTTTTATGTCATGCTACATCGTGGTTTGGTCATGTTTATGCTTAGTATTTTTTTGGTCTTTGTTTTTTGCATTAATTGCTGTGAGACATGTTTTAATGTTGTCGGTCAGCACTTGTCTTTTGTTATATATACATGACATGCTTATTAGTGCAGTGATAGTTATGCTACCGTAGGAAATCATCGTTACACTACGTCAGGACAAAGAATGCGTGTCGAATCTAGGTTTCTTTTTGTTTCACTCTAGACCCGACACTTCCATTGGTACATTTTTGTATGGATTGCTCACATATACATTGTGCTCGTACATAAATCATTGTATCTTTGAAATCTAATGTGTTCATAAAGAAAGGCAGTTATAACGAAACTTACCGATTTATCAGCTATCACAACAAATAACATTGGTTTGGTAAATCTGTAATAGGAATTCCTGTTATCCAACTGGTGTCGATGGCAGTAAATGTGACACGCACCACCCAATGGTAAACTGAGCAATTTAGTGTTTAAAGTGTATCAATGACTAAAATTCTCAAACTTGTCCCAATTTAGTAGAAAATAGAAATGATGGGATTTGGCCTGTCATGAAGTTATAGTTGGAACTAGAGAGTTTTAAACAATCATACTTTTCTAATAATTGTTTCATTTATCTGCAAAATACCTAAAGTCCTAGAGTATTCATCATGTCACTGCATTTGTTAACCCCATTTTCATGACTGATAATCGACGTTCCCATTGAAATTTCGCTTTTGCAATGGAGTTAACTTCAACTACAAAACTGTTTGTTTTTGTACTTTGTCTTCTGACCAGTGAAAGCTAGCGTATGTTGTCCTTGTTTCTTTCTCCAATCCTAATTTTGAATATTTTGAATTTTATGGTGTATTTATTTTAATTGGGAGTTCCATTGCAGTGGTAGTGATCATTCAGGAGATAGTAATGCTGATGTATTATGACACTTTAATAGTCTTGGTCTGTTTTGAGAGCAGCTGTGTAGAAGAAATTGAAACAAAACAAAAATTGACCGGCAGTTGAGAATAATGATATTTTGCTGATTTACTTTTTGATAAAAACCAGATTATATCAATTTTATTTTAAATACTTTGTACTGTGCATGTATATAACTGTCCTGCCTGTATTCATCAGTTGGTTATTGTAAGTGTGTAACTATCATTATATATATCATTAGTAGCCAAACTGATTTCTTTTTTTGCCATCCATCAGATCACCTGAGATCATTAAGCAGTTGATTTTGCCTCATGAATACGAAGCAGGACCATCACTTTTCGTTAACGAAAACAGTGGTTTACCAAGGGCCAATTGACTAAGTGTAGAACAAGCTGCAAGAGTATGGTTGATCTGTAAATGTATAATCACGTTTCCAAAGTCGAGTAAACGTAAAACCACACACACAGACACACACACATACACATACATGTCAATGACATATCAGCGACCAAGCTGAAAGACAAGGTCGGCTGAAAGTGGTAGAATTTATACATCTTTATGTATTCTAATTCTGAAAAAATGACAGGTAATTGGTGCTTAAAATGTAGATATTTAAGATGATATGGGAAGTATCAAACTCAGGCAAAAAAAAAAGGTATGTGTTAGATTATCGAACTTTTGCATGTTTTTTTTTCTTCGAATTGTTCGCACAGTTTGTAACTCTTTGTCTTTGTACATATGTAATCGTAACTGTGACATGTAAATATTCCAGTAAATTCATGCAGTGATGCCGTGTTATTGTTCATAGCATTAAGAAGAGAAAGTTTGAATATTTGTCCAGATGTGTTTGAGATGGAGTTTATGATGCGTCGTCCAAAAATCAAACATCCTACGATTCAGCATCTAAAAGCCAAATGAAGTGCAGCTACACCAGTATTAGTATGGCGTATAATTGTCCCTCTATCCTGTTCCCGCCTCTTCAGAAAAACTGTCAAACAATCACATAGTGCCAGACACTTTTTTTTCGGTAGTGTATGCAAACTGTTGGCAACATTTTCCCATCAAATTTACACTCCCGTCTGTGGAGGGAATCATATTGGAAATAAAATCTTATTGACTTTGTTTTCATGTGTATGCATTATTGTAGAACTTTCTCGAGAGCTGCATGTAATATGCGTATAAATTGTTGTAACGTGAAAGTTTGCAAACAAAATTCTGTTACTACTGTTGCTACCGTCTTTGGTTTTACGACCAGACGCTGGGAATGGTTCAGGGCTGCCACTCAAAATTTTAATTTTCCCCTACGCTGCATGCGTATTTTCCCCTACGGACACTACTTTTCCCCTACGTCCCAATAGGCCAATTTTTCCCATCGGAGCTATGTTTTCCCCTACAAAAATCCACTTTTCACCTACGAAGACCGTTTTCCCTACAAAATAACCTTAGTAAATGCAAGAGATTTATTTTAATTGAGAAAGTTGACATTATAATCACCTCGATACTGTAGCATGCGCACGTTACGATTTTCGTTATTATACGATAGTGACCAACTTGGACAATGGATTTACCCAAATAATGTCTACAGACGAATTTATGGGAGTTCGTAGAAAATCTTTGAGGATTTAAGAATATTTTTTGAAAATTGTCAAAATTCCCTACAAATCATCAAAAATCCCTACTTTCCCCTACACAATGTCATTTTCCCCGTAGGGATTCCCTACTCCCTACGGTTGGCTAAAATTCCCTATGGTAGGAATTTTCCCCTACGAGTGGCAGGGCCTCCTGTGTGTTTGCTGCACCTCAGCTTCATTTCTGTCTGTATCAGTCTATCATTTGTGGAATTTCAAATAGCAACTGCGAAAATTCATTCAGCTGAATCGTAATCATTTTATGCATTGCTGCTATAGATGCCTACTTGTACAGTTGCACTTAAATGTTCATTCACTCGTAGACTATTTCACGTTTATATGTGAAGAAGGTACGTCATTAAATAGACATTCAGGTTTCTACATATTTCGTCAAAATACCTCGTAAGAAAATATGTCACTTATATATGTATGTATGTATATATCTCCTTTATTAAGGATCCCATATTAATCTTTGAAAAAAAAAACATGAATAAATGAAACGGGTCTTCTACAGATAGCTATGTAGTCAAGATATAAGAGAATTTACATAATGTAATGTTTCCCACTTTTTTCTCCGCTGAACTTGCACACATTCATGCAAGTTTGACGGAGTTCTTTTCTGTATGCATATCTATACCCGGTGTATTCAAGACTTCAGGTTCAAAACGCGGTTGTTTCTCTCCTTTCGTTCCTACAAAGACACACGGATTTGCATTTCACACAAGTTGTGAGCGAAATAATAAAAACGAGTATGGGAAAAAAATGCTCATTTTTGTGAGGATTCTATTTATGTGCAGCTTTGGTATACTATTGAACTGAAATGGAATTCACAAGATATTATATTTAAAAAATGGTGTGGTGGTAAATAATAAAGAAGGAAAGAATGGAAACAAATTTTTGAGGGGGCGCATTTTTTTCCCCGAATTTTCTTGTATCTGTGCAATGGAGAGCTGGTGATATTTATGAACCTCATGGATGTAGTATTTATATATATCTCTCTGTCGCCCAGGTGCTTGATGTAACTGTGACAACGATAATCCAAACGGGATGGCAGGTTTTATTTGCCAACAAAAAATGGGAAAGTTTGAGCAATCATACTCTCTGCAGGGAAAGTAAAGGGGGTGGGGGGAATTCAAAATTTAAATTATATTTCGGTGAGAGAATGAGGACACTGTTCCTATTCAGTACATTATCTGGTTAAAATGAATAATACGTAATGTTCATCATCTGTTGTTATTTTGTATTTCAACATCCATCTATCTCATAAAGTTAACAGGTATATCAATAAACGAATGACTACATGTGGTAGCTTTTAAAAGGTGAAGAGCAAGTGTGGTGTAGAAGGCCATCCACCTGGAAAGCTGTAATGATACTTAGGGATAATGTATCAGTATGGCTTCAGGTGGATGGTATCCATTGGCAGGTTGTGTAAAATGATGGCTCACATAATGTGTATGTCGTGCTACAAATTCCACAACCACATATATGAGAAATGGCCAAGATTCAAGCCATTGCATACACTATGCACTGTACCATGGGGGTCTTAAAACATATGCAATGGGTCGAACCTCACGTCTACACCACACTTGCGACAACAACAGGAAAGTAACACTACCGAGAGATATTGAGAATAAATTTGTATTTTTTGTAGATTATCTACCTCCTCAGCTGTTTATGTCTCTCCAAATAATTGTACAGGTTAAATAAAAAAAATTAAAAAGAGGATGATAATTTTGTACGATGATAAAAGTTACTGGAGGTGTGGAGAGACGTGTTTATAATGTATCACATTATGTATTGACTTTTATTGTTGTCTCTATAGTACATTAAAGACGACATCCAACTTCACAAATATCATCTTGCAGAGTTGACTTATTCTTGCAGTTTGTGTGTGTGTGTGTGTGTGTGTGTGTGTGTGTGTGCGAGTATGGCACTTCTGTATAGTTTCAATCATGGACTTGAATCAGGATATTTGTAAAACAAATTTTTGTCAACCATGGATGACCATGGTTGTCTAGCATGTGCTAATCAATTGGAAATCAAAAGGGGGGCATGAATGTTGTTTTGAGGGCATGTATAAGGGTAGGTTCATGGTTAAGGGTACATGTAGTAAGTCACACACATACACATTTTATCCAGGGTTACCACATGTAATTATGTCGTGTGGTTTGTCTCAGGTCAGATAAGGTGGGTATGGATAGGTTCACAGTGTGATACATGTAGTAGTCAATCACACATCCTCATTTTATCCAGAGTTATAATTCTGGGCCC